>CAUYRT010029515.1:0-15054 GCA_963574885.1 Lepilemur ruficaudatus
TGGTTTACAAAGACCTCTGTGGTCTCTCTCCCATTTACTTCCCTATCTTCATTTTTTGTTGCTCTCTAAGCTCCAGCTCTGGTATTTTTGGTCCCTTCGATACACCATGCTCTTCATCCTGCAGGACTTTTGCACGTGCTGCCTCTGTTACCTAAAAGGCTCTTCCTTCCATACTTACCTATCCAACTCTAATCACCTGCCAGATCTTGGCATAAGTGGCATCTGCCCACCCACTGCCCAGATGGGTCTACTTCAGTCTTTGCATCATGCATCACACTTGTGACTATAAGAATACTGTCTGACTTTATCGTTTCTGAGAGCAGGGGCCCATATCTGTTTTGTATCTTTAGAACTTAGCACGGGACCTGGCATAGCATGCACTCAAGGAAAAATTATTAATAGTTGAATGATTAAATATACGTTTAGGACAGAATCACACTGGTTTGCTTTCTAAATTTTTTCCTAGTAGCTCTGACTACCTTCTAAATCATTTTTCATCCATTCACTTGTTAAGCTGTTTTTTTTTTTTTTTTTTTTAACAGAGTACCTGTTGTGTGTTAGGCTCGCCTGTGAAGTACAATCAACACACCCATCAGGTGTTCACAGAGGAAGGAGACCACTAAGGTTTCAACCAGTAGCTGAAATTTTATGGATAAAGTGGGTTGCTAGCTGAGCCTTGTAAAATGAATGAAATTTGACAGGTAGAGAGAATTGGGTGGGTATACGCGGAAGGAGCCCCAGCAAGAGGAAAAGCATTAGGAACGAGAATATTGTGTAGCAGAGACAGTAAGATGACCAGCCAGCCCTTCTGGACCCTTCATCCCTTCCTTCAACTATTCATTCCTTCAATACTGATGGAATAGAGGGTGGACAGAGAAGCTTGCTATTAATAACTATAGTCGCCTTACTCTGCTATCATGTGGTAAATTTTACGTTATGTATTTTTTATCACAATAAAGAAATCAGTTGCACTGTATGAAGCCAGGGAGCCATGAAAGCCGTACAAGGCTCTGAGGGCACCATTCATTTCAGAACCTGCTTTAGCTCTTGTGACAGATGAAATGGTCCTGTTCCGTAATATCAAATATTAATACTTCCTTAATTATGCCTCTGTTCTGCTTTCACCCCACCTGCCTTTTACTTCTTTCATGGCTCTCCACTACCCATTTTTATTGGGTGTGCTTTATGTGTGTACCCAATAAACGCAGTTAAACAAGGAAAACTCTCTTTTAAATTTTTAATGACTTGCTCCAGGCTAGGGTGAGGCTCATGGCTAGTGAGGTTAGGGACTACAGGTTACATTATTATACCAAAGAAATGGATAGATAACCTAACATGTTTTCTTTCTCTTTTGTAAGTAGCTTTTTTTTTTTTTTTAAAAAAAATATAACAGTAATAAATGTATGCTCATTTCAGAAGATTTAGAAAATACAAATTGTCAGAAGAAAATGAAAATCATCTAGAATCTCACCACCTAGTGATCACTCCTGTTAACATTTTGATACATGTCCTTCTAGTCCTGCATGCACTTATATACACAATCTAAATAAAGCTGGCTTCAGATGATTCAACTTATTTTTTTTATTGTGGTAAAAAACACATAGCGTAACATTTACCATATGATGGAAGAGTAGAATCACTATGGTTAGTGACAATGTACTGTATATTTAGAATTGGATAGAAGAGAGAACTTGAAATGTTTCCAACACTTAGAAATGATAAATACTCAAGGTGACCTGACCCTTACACATTCTATGCATGTAACACAATAGCATCTGTACCCCATAAATACGTAAACTATTACATAGCAATAAAGCTGACACATTAAAAAGATGACCATCTTAACCATTTTTTATGCTATAGACTTTCCCCCAAACCCATCTTAACCATTTTTAAATACACGGTTCAGTAGCATTAAATGTATTCACACTGTTAGGAAACAGCTCTCCAGAACTTTTTTAGCTTGCAAATCTGGAACTGTATACTCATTAACTTGTTTATTTACTTAACAATAAATCATACATCTTTCCCTAATATCAAATACTTCATCATATTAAATATTATTCTCCAACATTATTTTTAATAGGTATATATTTTTCCATCACTACAACTTTTAAAAACTAAATCTTTATTGTTGGATATTTAGATTATTTCTGGTTTTTCATCATTATGCACAACCACCCCCATGCTATGGTGAACATTTTTGCACATTTTGTACATATATCTTTGCATACTTATTTAAATATTTGCTTACAATAAACTCTCGGATGTGGAATGGCTGACTCAAAGGAGGAGCACGTTTTTAGGATTTGTGATCTGAGTTTCTTGTAGTTTGGGTATGAGAGATTTTGCCAATTTGCACTGGCATCAGCAGAATGGAAAAGGCCCATTTCCCCACACTCTTGCCAGAATTGGCTATTGTGAACTGACATCTTTTCTTTAGAGATTTTAGTCAGTCCTGAAATAAGCCTCATGTCAAATAGGACTTGCTCTCGGGCATCCCGGTGGCAGGTGCATATTGCTGAGTGCGCGTGAATGAGATGCCTGCTTCATACTCACGTACCTCTACGAACAGGATAGGGAAGATGCCTACTTTATCTCCCAACTTGCCTTCTGCCCAGTTCTCATCCACTCGGCTGATCACAGTGATGATATCGTCCTGAAAGAGAAAGGCTCGCGGTCAGCATTTACTCTCAGTTTTCAGGTGGTAAAAGCTTTCAGTGGAGATCAGTTTGGAGTCCCAGATGGTAGAGGTGCGAGGACTGTAGCTCATGCATGATTTATTTAGGAAATCTCCCCACTAAAATGAACTTTCTCCATAAAGGGTAGTATTTGGACCGTAAGGGGAATAGAAATAATTTGGAGGATCAATGGAATCCAATAGGAAAACTTAGAAATGTTTCTAATTTTTAATCACTGGCAGGGTCCAAGCTTTTCATTTAAATTAATCTGATGGAGAAATCAATATGGAAGCCATAGGGAGACACACCTTTGGCTTAGCAAAAAGAAGAATGAATTTTATTCTCGTTTTGGAGACTTTTTAGAACCTATTCATTTTTTAACGTATCAAACATAAAGCAGCTTTTTATTCAAATCTTTCTTATTACAAAAGGTTATATGTAAATTTGTAGAAATGTTTAAAAACACAGATAAGGAAAACAAGGAAAACTTTCTACCACAATATAGACACAACTACTATTAACAGCTTAACATATTTTTTCCCGATTTTTTTCTATCAAGATAAAACATTTATACACATAAACATGTGTATAAATGTTTATATGTACATATGTTTATATGTATAAAAACTGATTTTTATAAACTGCCAAAAACATACACACATGCAAATAATAAAGTGCATAAATCTTAGATGTAAAGCTTAAGGAATTTTTACATTTGAATATATCCATAAAACGCCTATCCAGATGAAGATACAGAACATTTCCAGCACCCAGCAGTGCCCTTTCCCGCAACCTAGCAAGAGGTGACCACTGTTCTGACTTCTAGCACTACGCATTCATTTTGCCTGTTCTTGTACTTCATACATATGAAGTCATACAGAACACATTGATTTTTTTACTTAATACCATATCAGGAACATCTTTCCATGTCCATACATGTTCATCGATCCAAACCTGTGTATTTATCTACTAAAGACCTTCTGATTGGGCTGGCCGAGGTGGCTCATGCCTGTAATCCTAGCACTTTGGGAGGCTGAATCAGGAAGATTGCTTGAGGCCAGGAGTTGGAGACTAGCCTGAGCAAGATAGAGGCCCCATCTCTACAAAAAAATAGAAAAATTAGCCAGGTTTGGTGGAATGCACCTGTAGTCCCAGCTACTCATGAAGCTGAGGCAGGAGGATTGCTTGGGCCCAGGAGTTTGAGGTTGCAGTGAGCTATGATGACACCTCTGCACTCTAGCCTGGGTGACAGAGAAAGACCCTGTCTCAAAAAGAAAAAAAAAAAAGAACTTCTGATCTCTCTGACCTATTCCATGTGCCTCAGTAATTTGGATTAATCCAAATCTAAATTCATCATGCATTATATGTTTTCTTAGCTTCCTCTTACACATTCGCAATTACACATTTATAGGTTTGTACTTACAAATTTATAGGTTATTAAAATTCACAATTACACATTTATAGGCTGTTATTTCTTTAACGACTGTCCACCCTATCAGACCGCAAGCTCCACGTGTGCAGGGCCTGTGTCCACTTTGTTTATTTCTGTTGTTCCCAGCACCTAACACAGTGGTTCTCTTTAGTAGTCATCCAATAAATATTTCTTGAATGCATGCATGCTTGAACAAATACATGAACGTTTGAATAAATTGTACAATTTACTGAGATAGAAAGCACCAGGGAAAGGGCAGCTTTGGGAGGGAAGATCTTGAGTTTAATTTGGACGTGTTCAGTTTAGGAAGGCCATGAGATTTCCTAGTGAGGTCTTAGCATTCTACAGCCTGCTAGAATGGATCAAATCCTCTCTTCTGGTTTCTTTGTCATCATTTCTCATTTATGAGTGTGTTTCTTCTTCACAGACTGCCAGCTCTGTGAAGGTGAGGACAGTGACTCATCATTTTATCCCCAGCAACCAGCTTGGCGCATGGATGGGCACAAGGGACGAATGACCATGGGGAGTAAGTGTCCCAGTTTGCAAATTCCCAGAGAGGGTCAGAGAAGCAGACAATGCTTCCTGCTTGCTTATGTCTTCCTCCAGCTGGGTCCCCAGAGCCCAGTGTCTAAGGACTGGCACAAAGTAAACACTCAATAAGTGTTTGCGGAATTGAATTGACCTTCCTTTAACTGCAGTCTAAGTTTAAACTTTGCTGTTCAGGCTATAGAATGAGCTTCCTTAGGAGGGTCACTCAGACAGTGAGGTTATCTACTGTGAGGAAAGCTGAAGTGATTGTCATTTTTGATACTGGTAGAATAAAGGTATTTTACAAAACAAAGACCTATGGTAGCAGTTCCACTTTTTGCACTTAGAGCTGATCTACTTGTAAGGCAAAGAATGAAAATATCTCTAAATTTGGTTTCTATAAAAGAATTTGAATGTTTCAAGGATAACAAATACTGAATGCAGTATTTATAAAGTAGCCTAGACTTTAGGGGACTTGTCATTACTTATGAATGGTGAAGACCATCTGATGGAAAAGAGAGGCAGAAAATATCGTAGGGCAATTGATGTGTTTGGAAAATATACCTTGTAAGAGGTTATTTGTGTATAGAGGTATGATTATATTATTGTATATGTTTGGAGTGTTTTGAATGCTATGTTTAAAACAAAATAGAATGCTGTAAAGGAGTGTAATTAGGTGGCCATAAGTTGGTCAGCAAGAATACCCTTCCACACGCGTGACAAAGAGGTGGCAGTGGCAGTTTTGCATAGCACGTTATCAAACTGTCTGTGATTTTCTGCCCACATATCTGTCACTCCCATTACTCTGCCAGGACAGCAGGGACTGTGACTTGTTCACGCTCTGTCCCCAGCACGTGCAAAGAATAAGGGCTCAAAAGTGACTGTAGAATGAATGAATGAAGGAATGAATGTGTGGATGTGTATTTTTGTAATTGCAATGGAAAAGGCTTAAGGACTTCTATCAAACTCTTCTTAGATTTCTCTAGAGATTTCACTCTCATGTAATTTGAATTACATACACACATCACAATATATGCACACATTCACATATACATAAGCATACCTATATACATTTATGTATAAAGCATATATAATTTTTCTAAAAATTAGCAAATATTAAACAAACGACTCCAGGTTCTGCCATAGTGTTTAGGTGGTCCCCGGAGACCTTGGTGGCTGACCAGAATCTTACCTTGAGGAAGGTTAGGCAATCGTGGTTCTCACTCTTGCCCTTGTCTCGTAGGTCGAAGTTGTAGAGGGCCCTGCAGAGCGGGGGTGGCGGGGGCAGCTGCTTGATGACTTCCACGGAGTTGGCTGGGAAGATCCCACTGACGCCATTGATCTCCCCCTGGTACCAATTCTCATCAATCTGTCTCCGGAGGAGGATCACATCTCCCTTATTAAACCTCAGGTCACCAGGATTCTGCCCTCTGTAGTTGCATAAGGCCTTGGCTCGAGGCACCTGCGGCGACACAGAACAATACAATATGTACTTAGCTTAGAGGCTGGAGGGGCAGAAGGTATAATATTAATAACTGATTATGGAGCTCTTCCTGTGTGCTAAGTGTGTGTGTGCATCATCTCATTTAATTTAGGTAGCCCTTTGAGACAGACACGCATTATCTCCATTTATAAGATAGGGCGACTGAGGCACAGAGGGGTAGTAACTTGTGTGAGGTGACACAGCTGGGGAATGGCAGTTATGAGCTCTGAACTCAGGCTGCCTTCTTCTAGAGCCCTTGTTCTTTTTTCAATTTTATAATATTAAGGGGGTAAAATGTTTTGTTACACGGATACCTTTTAAAATGCTTAAGTTGGGGCATTTAGTGTGCCCATCACCCGAATAGTGCTCGTACCCAGTAGGTAAGTTTTTACCCACCCGCCTCCCCACTTTTTGATTTCCAATGACCTTTACATCTCTTTGTGCCGTGCGTGCCCATCGATTAGTACAGTCCTTGTTCTTAATCACTATGCCAGGAACAGGGTTTTGAACTTCACTCCTCAACTACGTAAACTTGAGTGAGTCAGTGACTCTTCCTGGTTTGAATTCTGGCTCTACCTCTTGCCATACCTCTTGTATGATCATGGTCAAGTTACTTAATCTTTGTTAAACTGTGTTCATTATAAAATGGGGTATTAATAGAATGCCTACTTCATTAGGGCTGTTGTGAGGAATAAATAATGTTTATAATGCATTTAGCATCTTGCCTAGCACATAGTATGTGCTCAATAAAGGGCGTCCCTTATTCTCATCATTTATAATGGAGGGCTGGTGATATCTACCTACTCCTCAGTGTGGATGGGAAGGAAATTGAGGTGAAAACCATCTGAAAATAGAAAGTGCTATGTAAGAATGATGCAACATAATTTGTCTTCAGCCTTCTGTAGAAAGTATAAACCTCATGAGTGTTTGGATCATTAAGAAGCTCAACTGAGACAAAGAAACAATTAATCAGAAATCAATCATCATTAAAAAAATAGCTCAGGAATCATTTGTCAAATCAGTTGTCTAAATAATTATTTCAGTTAAATGCATTTTTTTCTAATTGAAACTAGTTTCTCCACTTTGGTCTTGCTTGAAGTCAGCCTGGCAAACTGAAACTTCCAACAGCTTAGGTTTAATAGAAAGCCATTTAGTCACCGGGAATCGTATTTCATTTTGTGCTTTTCTGAGCAGTGGGGTGCAGCCGTCCTTTCGCACCATGGCAGTCTTGCTATCGTAATGGAGTGTAGAGGGGCATTAATTCAGGTCTTTAAGAATCTCCCAAGTCTGCAATGTTCATTTGAAAAAAGAATTCCAAGCAGCTTAGGGCTAGAGACAAGACCTGACATCACTTTGCTGATGGGATGGTAGAGCTGTTCCTTTCTGCTGGTCCCTGGATGCAGTCAGGAGAGCCCAGGAATTAGAAAACCATAGGAACACAGCTCATCCCCAAGAAACTGGGGTCCAAGTGAGCAAAGACGTGTATACCAGGGAGGTTAACACCGTCTTGTGGGTATAAACAGGAAATTGGTGGAATAAATTATGATACACCCACGCAATGAAAAACTCTGCAGTCATTAAAATTGATGATGTTGATCTATAATTAATAACACTAAGCATGACTGATAACATACTGTTAAGTGTAATAGAAGAGGTTAAGAACAATTATGTAGACTAGATTTTCATTGTAAATTCATGTGTATATTTTTACTTGGGGAAAACGCTTGATGACTGTAACACCAACGCTTTAGCAGTGCTTATTTCTAAGAGGTGAGATTTTTGAATATTAAAAATTGTTTTCCTGAGTGCTTAGCTGTGTTTTCTAACTTTTCTACAGTGAAATAATTGTATCGCTTATTAAAATCACTTAGTGAGGAAAAAGTGAATGAAGCCGGGGGATGAGGAGTGAAAGGTATGGGAGAAATTTAGGGAGAAAATAAGCCAAGCTGAGTATGATAAAGAAACCATGCAGCTACCATTTTGGGGGAAGATGTTCCTTACCTGAGAGATAAGCAGATAGAAGCAGGATAAGAGCAGAGGGTTTCTGGGGAATGACCCAAATCTGCTAGACTCCTAGGGTAGGGTACATTAGGGAACAACAGTTGTCCCTCCAAATTCCTTCTCCCCACTTGTCCATTTTGTGATATAAACCACACATTTCTGGGTATAATATGACTACCTGGAATACTGGTCACATTTTCCAGCCTCCCTGGCAGCTAAGTTTTGGCCAGTGGGGTGTAAGCGACCTTTAGGAAGTATCAGTACTGAGAAAGACTGATTTTCTTTTGTTTCCTCCATCTTTGCCATGTGGAATGCGGATATGGGTCCCAGAGCTCTGGCTGCCATCCTGAACACTGGGGACCAGGGCCACACCTAAACAGGGAGGGCAGGAGCATGGTTGACGAGCTGCCACACCCATCCTCAACTGTGTCACTTCCAGACTTTTGTCTGGGAGCGAAATAAACTTCCATCTTGCTTAATGCATTGTTCTTTCAGATTTACGAAAAGAAAAGAAGAGAAAAAGAATCCAAGGCTCTTTTGGCTTTGCATAATAATGAGAATATCAGCAGCTAATATTTATGGAGTATTTCTTCCCATGGGCCAGTTACTGTGCTAAGCACTACACAATATATTTCATTTAATTCTCGCAACAAGCTCTGAGGTGTGTATTAGTTTGAATTCCAATTTTCAGATCAGAAAACTGGGAATCGGAGAAGTTAAGAGTTGCCATGTTCACAAGGCTAGAAACTGGTAGATTTAGGATTCGAACTTAAGTCTATCCTCAAGCCCAAGCACTGGTAAGCTTGTGTTTCTCAGAACGAAGTCTGTGGTTTGCCTGCAACAGCATCCTGGGAGACGCTAAAAATGTAGTCCCTGAACCCCATCCCTGACTTAGTTGATCGGACTCTCTCGGGGCGGGAGTCAAGAAGCTGTAATGTTGTCAAACGCCCTCACTGTCCAAGTCTGATGCTTCTGGTCAGAACTATAACTTACTGTAACTCAAATGGCGGCGAGGAATGGAGTTTTGATGTAGGCTTTGTAAATTGCTAACCTGCTTTCTTCTTTTCTCCCCCCCTCCCCGAAGATATTTCCAGTGCAACTGGCTCACGTATTTTTAATGATTACCGAGAGAGCATATTAAGCCGCAATTGCACAAAATGCTGAAATTCCTTTGAAGATGCCTAAACTCTGAAACCTTGAGACAGTACTAATTGCTTGACTATTTTCATCTTTTCTTCATGTCCCCTCAACATAAGTAAATATTGTGGAAGTGAATTATAATTATTTTTAACGTGACGACCCTCTTCATCTTCTTTCTTTTCGTTTTGGCTGACCTCTCCCCTGGTATTCCCAGTTCTACATTCAGGCTTATAGAAGACATTGGCTTCCACGGTGCAAAGAAGGGTGGAGGGAGGCCGGAAGGGAGAGAGTGCCCAAGAGAGTGAATGACTCCGAAGAGGAAATGAACGTTTACTGGGGTTCTGCCAGGCCACAGAAATTTTTCTTATGTTATTGCACCATGGCACTTTCCATGTATTATCTCATTCATATGATCTCAAAACCCTGTGAAGGAGGTAGCAGTGCCCTATTTTATCGAGGAGGAAACAGAAGTTCCGAGATGACAGATGCCACCAGACAAGGTCACACAGCCAGTGTATGGCAGACTCAAGATCGGCTGAGGCTCATTTGACCTCAAAGCCCCGGTGCTTCTACCACCCTCATTGTCTGCCACTCAGCTGAAGTCACCTCGCATGTTTTTCCATCATAAAACTCATCTGGGGCTCTGTTTTGTAATCAGAATCTGAATAGAGTGTGAATGCAATTTGCTTGCTGCCGGCTGCGTGGGCATGAATTATTGAACTCCAGAGCCCTCACATAAAAGTTAAGCACCTGAAGAGACTTGGCTGGTTGATTCCATCCTGTCCTCCACTGTTCTCTCAAGGGACAATGATTCCAAGTTCCACATCAGCTCTCACCTGCTGTATTGCTGGTGACAGCATTTATCACCCATAATTGTTTTCTGTGTCTCTAGGTGCAGGGGCAAGGTGCGTGTGGGGGTAGAGTGGGTGTGGAGGTCTCACGGTCAGGTCGTCACCAAGCTCTTCCTTGTGCGTGCCTAAAAGGCTTTCCTTTTCTGAGATTCAGAAGCTCAAAACGTCTATGCTCCTATAATTTGTCTATTCTGTTTCTCTCCCCAGTGGGATCTAGAGACCACAAGAGCCATGATTTGGGTAGAGAATAGAGCCCAGAGACAAGGGCATGAGGGTGCTTGAGTAGTAAAGCCATGCTCTTGCTTTGCCAAGCGTCCCCTTCTCTGAGGAGCCACCTGCTCTCTCTACAGCTTCTTTTTCTTTTTTTACTTTTTTTTCAAGACTAGTCAAGTGCAGTAGTGAGAAGGGGGAAAGTAGTAGAATAAAGGGTTCACTCTGTAACTGACTGTGAACAATCAAGTGAGATAACTCACTACCTTCAGACCAGCCTCTCTTCATCTTCTGATGGGCATGTCATTCACTCTGGCCACACCACACATGCAAGGTGATGTGGCGCTGGCTGGCCAGGTAGGGTACCCAAATCCCCCTGGCACAGTGACCAGTACAGGGCAGACATGCGCCTCCACCAGGGCCAATTGGTATCTTCCCTGAGGTTTGATATATAGATGCTGAGAAAGAATCTTTATTACTTTTGGATCATGAGCCTTCGGGTTGTGGGCCTTGGCCCCTCAGTGCAATGTAGTGTAGTCCAATATTGGGCAATAATATTGGTGATATTTCCCAGCCAGTAGGCACATCTTCCTGAGGGAAGCTGCAGAAGGCAGCAGAACTAGAGATGCAGCAAGCTGGAGAGGGAACTAGATAGCTAGAGCCTGGACAATCAAATCTGAATCCCTAGATTTAGCTGTGCCTGAAGGTTACTCAGTTAAATGAGATCATATTATTTATTACTTAAACTACTTGGAGTTATTTTCTGACACTTGAAACTGAACAAGTCCTGACTAATACATATTCAAAACTCAGAAACAACTAAACCCCATAACAATAAAATATCCAAATAGTAGAATTCAGAAATAGCAAGAGGTCCAGCTGCCCTTGAGCCCTGAGATTATGTCCAATTTTAAAAAATGAAGGGGTGTGTGGATTGACAACAAGGTGAGAGAAAAGGCACCCAGTGGAGCAGAATCACCGCTGTGCCACACACAAGGGAAGAGCTGGAATGAGAAATCCTCCGGCTGCCGTGCAATGAGATCTTTGCCACACACTAGCGACACTTCTCACCAGTTTGGAAAAGGACTGGCCTGGTTCTCTCGACTCCTGGCCTCAAGTGGGACCAAAATGAACATGCTGAGCTAACAGTTTACCTCCCTGAGCTGATCAGGAGGTCACCCATCATTGGAGAATGGAGCCCCAGACCCAAAACCATCCTGGTCTTTGACTCAAGTCATTCCCCAGACTAAATTCTCTGCAGCTGGAGAATTCAGGGCTTGTGTCTGAAGCCCCTCAGTATCTCTATCTCTGAGATAACCAACCTGGATACAGTAGGTGTTTAATAAATACTTGATGAGTGAATGAATTAGTGAATAATCAAGAAACATCCAGGAGTTGCTGTTCCTGGAGAAAAAGGATGCATGCAAGGTTAATAAATATGACTGATAATAATTATTTGAAAGTAGATCTCTTGGCATGAACTGGAAAAAGGATCACTTTGGTCGTGTTTTCCCAATTGCCACCAATTTGCATGATTTGATGTTTATACACATACACAAAAAGGTTCCATACCCAAGCTCAGGAAACACTGAGTTAAACAAAGTTTCATAGGTTTCCCTGCAGACTGCCTTCTCAGAAGCTTTACTCTGATACTGTGATTTGTGTATTTGCACCCTGGACCACTTTGCAGGATTAGCAGATGTGCCTTGGACACGCTGAGTAAGGTAAACATGACTCTCTGTGATTTCACTTTATTGGTGAGGTAAGAGGTCAACAAATTGTCCTGTATCCTAACTTTCTTGTTGCTGCTTAACCAACTGATCCACCCTGCCTCCCTCACTCATGGTGATAATCCTTTTGGAACAGACTTGCTGGGGGCAATGGAGTATACATCCGAAAGTGCTGGTTGGCCCTCATGCCTGTTTTCTCTTCTCTGGTGAGGACGGAGACCCTCCCCCGCCACCGGCCTCCACACCTTGCTCTCTAAATAAGAGGATCATATCCATCTGGCTTTGACAAATCCCACATCATCCACTGCTTGGGTGCTTGAGATCAGCAGAAACTCATGGTACTGTGATCTTCTCAAGTGGAAATCCCTAAATCTGTGCATTCAGATTTAAGACCAGGTTTATGAAACACTCTATGTGAGCTTCTCCTCCCCGCCCCTCCCCTCCCCTCTACTCTCCTCTCCTCTCTCTTTTTTTCCTTTTCTTCTTTCAGTAGAGAATTTTACTTGTTCAAGGGAGGTACTAGCGTGCAATAGTTAAGAACACTTATGTGAGAGTCAACTAGGCTGTTGATTTACGTTCTGGTTGTTGTAACTTTGGCCAAATCATTTGGCCTCCCTGATCTTTAATTTGGATTATCCACAAATTGGGGCTAATACTAATATTTCCTGTGCAGTAAACTCATCAAGCCTGGCTTATCCAAACCCTGTATATTTCAACATAAGTTTTGGCTCTTGGCCTGGGAGATAACCTCTAAGCCCTTAGAATGTCTTGCCTGATCAAAGAGACTGTGTCTACCAGTGGGCCTTGGGTCACACCAGATGGCCTAATCTAATATTGTGATTTACAGTGTGGGCCATGGGCCAAGCAGTAGGATCTTGACCTCCAGAGGGGCCGGAGACTAAGGGCAGCCATATGGGTGGGTTAGTCGTGCTTACATGACCAGCCCTAATAAAATCCCTGGACACCAAGTCTCGGTGAGCTTCCCTGGCTGGCAGTACTTCATGTGTGCTGCCATGCCTTGCTGTTGGGAAAATAAGCACCGTCTGCATGACCCCACTGGGAGAGGACAGCTGGAAGCTTTATGGAAGCTCCTGGACTCTGCCCTATATGTGCCCTTTGCCGTTGCTGACTTTAGTCTGTATTCTTTCTCTGGAATAAACCATACTTGTCAGTATAACAGCTTTGCTGGGTTCTGTGAGCCCTTCACTGAGTCTGAGGATGGTCCCTGAACACACTTTCTCATGGGTTTGTTGAGAGGACTAATGAGAAAAACTATGCGGTACTTAGTAGAATGTCTGGCAAATAATAAGTGCTTAATAACTAAGGATGCTCAGGAGAGAGGAGGAATAAGCTTGCTCTTATACCTTCTGGCCTGACTTCCCAGCTTGACTTGTCATTCATTCATCCTTTTATTTTAACAAACACTTTTGGAGTGCCGGCTATGCCAGGTATACAAGACCCTTCGTGGAGCTTACAATCTAGCTGGGAAAACAGAGATTCAAACCTACAGACATACAAATAAATTATATATATTGCAAGTTGGAGTAAGTGTTATGAAGGAAAAGACTAAGGAAGTGAGGGGCCCTCAGCGATGGGAAGGAACCCAACATAAGGAAGATTCTCATTATTGGCCCCGTACCTATCTCTAAAATTCTATTCTGTTCTGGGACTTTTGTCATGTATCTTTCTCTCTCTTTGGTTATCTCCCCTCAGTCTTTTGTTTTGGTCTTTCTTCTTCCAGCCCTTGGTGGAATGCTGAGACATCACTGACTCCCTTTTCCTCTTCACCCAACTCCTGACACTTGGAGTCAGGGAGCAGGACATTCCTCCCTTCTGCATTCAAGCAAATATTAACCCAACACCCAGGATGTGCCAGCCTTTTCCTCCTGGTCCCTCTTTCCTCCTTCCTGAGTTCCAGGGGTCCTGTTGCAGGACAAAGGTGAAGGCAGCAGGAGTTCACACCATGTGGGTGGAGAAAGAACTCCTTTTCAGGGCTACCACTAGCACACCTTCCTTTTTCTCCTCCAAACATTTCTCGGAGATTGCTTTGGGGTGATCTCATTTCCCCAACAGAGAAGTTAATCCCAGATGTGTCCGAGCCATATCCCTGGCTCCAAACATAAGCTGATTCTCAAGAAATTGCTTGGGCTTGCTTTGGAAATGGGCAGTCCTTCTGTCCCCGAGACGTTCACTGGGATAGCATAGCACCGAACTCCCCAGGGAACCAAAGTGTTTCTCTCACCAGATCTCCCTCCAGGAGGGCACAGGGCACCTGTGGAGAAGGGAGGGAGGTGCGCAGAAGCCCAAAGGACAAGGGGAAGCGCCGTCTCTTCTCGTGGGCCTGGGAGGCGGATCTGCTCCCTCCCACTGCCCCCTTTTCTGGAGGGAGCGTTTCCAATAGGTTTGGCACTTGGGGGATGAGCCTTTCCCATATGGTTTGAGAAACGGAGCCAAATCCACCATGCAGAGTGAGAAAAAATGAGCCAAATGACCCCCACCCGCCACTACCTCTCCCTTGGCTTAGGGGGAAAACAAAACTCTGGTCTCCTCGCTCTGGCTTCCTCCTCCAGGTTGTTTTCTCTCTTTCACCTCCACGTGGGGGTTTCTGGAGCCAAAGGGGGAATGACTAGTGACAACGTGACCCAGGCAAACAGCAGAGCATTTCTTTCTTTCTTTCTTTTTTTATTTCAGCATATTATGGGGGTACAAATGTTTAGGTTACGTATGTTGCCCTTGCCCCTCCTCCCCCCTCGAGTCAGAGCTTCAAGCATGTCCGTCCCCCAGACGGTGCACATCGCACTCATTATGTATGTATATACCCATCCCCTCCTCCCCCCTCCCATCTGCCCGACGCCCGATAAATGTTATTCCTATATGTCCACTTAGGTGTTGATCAGTGAAACCAATTTGCTGGTGAGTACATGTGGTGCTTGTTTATCCATTCTTGGGATACTTCACTTAGTAGAATGGGTTCCAGCTCTATCCAGGAAAATACAAG
>CAUYRT010029518.1:0-109253 GCA_963574885.1 Lepilemur ruficaudatus
GGTTAGGGTCAAAAGTCCTTTCAAAGGGCTTCTAACAAATTCTAATCTATCTAGGTGAACAAACAGTTACAAAGTCTTTCAAGGACTAACTTCTAAGTTCTAAGAGATAGGTATCAATTAACAGAGGAATAACAAAGTGATATAGTGGCTCTATATTTCTTTGATATAGTTATTGTGGACTTAAGGCAGACAGTCAGGAGAGAGCAGGAAGCCCATCTCTACAAAACAAATTGTTCATAACCACAAGGGTGCATCTCTTGCCTAGGGCACTCATTGTCTCCGGCTCCCATCCTGTGAGCCAGATATTCACCTGTCTTGTCTTTCAAGAACAGGGAGGCCTCACAGAGAGATAACCGGAAAGCCCTCGTGGAATGCATCTGTACTGGATATTCGACAGCCCTCCCAAGGCGAGGCAGCCCTTGATAGGCGAACTAATGAGTTCACATATTCCTTCAGGGCAAAACACTGAAAACTCCTGTTTCTGACTTTAATATAGCAATATTGGGAAATGCAACAAAATAATGATCTTATGAGCCACATCTCATTAATTCCTCAATCATTTTTCCCCAACAGAAATTAAACAATACACTTCTAAAAACCAATGGTCAAAGCAGAAATCAGCAGGGAAATTAGAAAGTATGTTTAAGTAAATGAAAAAGGAAGCACAATACACCAACACTTATGGGATGCAGGAAAGCAGTGCTCAGAGGGAAATTTATGTATATAAATACCTATAAAAGAGGAGAAAGATCTCAAATCTACAACCTAATTTTATACCTTGAATAACTAGAAAAAGAAAAACTGAACCAAAAGCAAGCAGAAGGAAAGAAACAATAAAGAATATAAGACTATAGTAGAAATAAATGAAATAGAGTACAGAAATATGATAGAGAAAATTAACAAAATCAAAAGATGTTTCTTTTAAAAGATCAACAAAATTGACAAATCTTTGGCTACATGACCAGGAAAAGAAGAGAGAAGACTCAAACTACTAAAATCAGGAATGGAAGAGGAGACATTACTACCGACTTCACAGGCATAAAAGTTACCATAAAGGGCTGGTATTATCTTGATATCAAAAACCAGAAAAAGATATCACAAAAAAAGGAAATTACATTTCATGATAAAAACTCACAAATTAGGTATAGAAAAAAATGTATTTCAACATAGTAAAGGCCATACGTGACAAACCCACAGCTAACATCATGCTCAATGGTGAAAAGTTGAAAGCTTTTCCTGTAAGATCAGGTATAAGACAGGAATGTTCACTCTTACCACTTCTATTCAACATAGTACTGGAAGCCCTAGTTAGAGCAATTAGGCAAGAGAAATTGAAAAGGACCAATTAGGCATCCAAATTGGAAAGGACGAAGTTAAACTGTCCCTGTTTAGAAATAACATGATCTTATATATAGGAAGCCCCAAAAACTTCACCAATAAACTGTTAGAACTAATAGATACAGTAAAATTGCAGAATATAAAATCAATATACAAAATAAGTAGTTTTTCTATACACTAACAATAAACTATCCAAAGAAGAAATCAAGAAAACAACCCCATTTAAAATAGCTATATGGCCTGGCATGGTGGCTCACGCCTGTAATCCTAGCACTCTGGGAGGCCGAGTTGGGTGGATTGCTCAAGATCAGGAGTTCGAAACCAGCCTGAGCAAGAGTGAGACCCCACTCTGGAAGAATTAATATTGTTAAAAATGTCCACACTACCCAAAGCAATCTATAGATTCAATGTAATTCCTATCAAAATTCCAATGACAGTTTTCACAGAAATAAAAAAAAAATCCTAAAATTTGTGTGGAACCACAAAACACTCCAAATAGCCAGAGAAATATGGAGCAAAAAGAACAAAGCTGGAGACATCACAATACCTGACTTCAAGATATACTGCAAAGCTCTATGGTCAAAATTACATGGGACTGGCATAAAAACAGACACTTAGATCAATTAAACACGGTAGAGACCAGAAATAAATCCACAACACAATCACTTGTGTTGATTTTCAAGAATACCCAATGGGGAAAAAGAGAGTCTCTTTAATAAATGGTGTTGGGACAACAGGATATCCAAATGCAGAAGAATGAAATTAGAGCCATATCTCATACCATATAGAAAAATCAATCAAAATGGATTAAAGACTTAAATATGAGACCTGAAACTAGAATATTACTAGAAAAAATATAGGGGAAAAGCTCCATGACATTGGTCTGGGCAATGATTTTTTGGTATGAATCCCACATCATAGCCAACAAAATAAAAAACAGACAAATAGGATTACACCAAACTAAAAAGCTTCTGCACAGCCAAGAAAACATTAAAAGAGTGAAGAGACAAGCTACAGAAGGGGAGAAAATATTTGTAAACCATACATCTGATAAGGGGCTAATATCCATAATATATAAGGAACTCATACAACTCAATAGTAAGAAAAAATAACCGGAGTAAAAAATGAGCAAGTATCTGAATGGACATCTCTCCAAAGAAGACACACAAATAGCCAACAAGTATATGAAAAAATGCTCAAAATCATTAATCACTAATCATCAGAGAAATGCACAATGAGATACCATCTCACACCTGTTAGGATGGCTATTATTGAAAAAAAAAAAAACAAGTGTTGTCAAGGATGCGGAGAAAAGGGAACCCTTATACAGTGTTGGTGGGAATGTAAATTATAGTATAGATATTCCTTAAGAAATTAAATTGAACTACTATATGATCTTGCAATTCCACTACTGGACATTTGTATATCCAAAGGAAATGAGATCAATATATCAAAGAGATATCTCCCCTCCCATGCTTATCGCAGCATTATTCACTGTAGCCAAAATATGGAATCAGCCTAAGTGTCCATCAACAGATGAATGGATAAGGAAAATATGGTGTATATATACAAGGAGTACTATTTAGCCTTAAAAAAGATGGAAATCCTGTCATATGTGACAAAATGGATGAACCTGGAGGACATTATGTTAAGTGAAATAAGACAGACATAGAAAGAAAAATACTGCATGATCTCCCTTACATGTGGAATCTAACAAAGTTGAACTCATAGCAGTGAGAATGGTGGTTACCAGGGGTTGGGCCTTGGGTTGGAAGAAAAAGAAAAGAACTGCAGACCGACATCCTTTGTGAATACTGATAAAAAATCTTCAGAAAAATACTAATAAACAGAATCCAGCAACCTATAAAGAGGATTATACACTATCACAAAGTGGGATTTATCCTAGGAATGCAAGGTTAGTTCAACATCTGAAAATCAATTAAAAGAGTATAAATAGAATAAAAACAATAAAAAGACTAGAATATCAATAGAATAAAAAACAAAAGTCACACAATCATCTCAGTAGATGCAGAGAAAGCATTTGACAAAATCAAACACTCTTATGTGATAAAACATACTTAATACACTGGGAATGGAAATGAACATCAAGGACATCTATGAAAAAAATACAACTAGCAGCACATTTATTGGTAAAGACTGAAAGCTTTCCCCCAGGTTCATGAACAAGACCAAGGTTTCTGCTTTCATCACTTCTATTCAACCTGTGCTGTTGGTTCTAGCCAGGAGAATGAGTAAGAAAAAGAAATAAAAGACATCCAGATTGGAAATAAAACCATCTCTATTTGCAGAAGACAGGATCTTATATATAGAAAATCCTAAGTGATCACAAAAAAAAAAAGAAAGAAAGAAAGGAAGAAAGAAATTACTAGAGACAATAAATGAGTTCAGGAAGGTTGTAGGATACAAAATCGATATACAAGTATCAACTGTTCTATATACTCACAATGAAAAATCCAAAAATGAAAATAAGAAAACAATTCCATTTATAATGAAAAAATTAAAATAATTAGGGAAAAATTTAGCAAAAGAGTTGAAAGACTTATGCACTGAAAATTATAAAGCATTTTTTAAAGCAATCAAGGAATATCTAAATGAATCGAAAGACATCTGTGTTCATGGATGGGCAGATTTAATATTGTTAAGATAGTGATACTTCCCAATTTTTCAGAGTTTCCATTTGCATTCTGTATCAAAATTACACTGCCTTTTTTGCAAAAACTGGCAAGCTGATCCTAAAATTCACATGAAAATGCAAGAGACCCAGAATAGCCAAAACAATCTTGAAAAAGAAGAACAAGTTTGGAGAAATCACACTTCCCATTTTCAAAACTTACTTTAAAACTACAGTAGTCAACAGTATGTGGTGCTGGTGTAAGCATAGGAATGTAAATCAATGAAACAGAATTGGGAATCCAGAAATAATCCCCTACATTCAGATTCTTAGGATACCAAGACAATTCAATGGGAAAAGAAGTCTTTGCAACAAAAGGTACTGGGAAAACTGGATATCCACATGAAAAGCGTGATCTTAACTCATATCATATATAAAAATTAAGTTTAAATGGATTATAGACCTAAATGTAAGAGCTAATTATAAAACTCTTACAGGAAACTGAAGTATTAACCTTCATGACCTTGTATTAGGCATCAGTTTCTTAGATATGACACCAAAAACACAAGCAACAAAAGAAAAAAAATAAATAAACTGGTCCTTTTTTTTTTTTTTTTATAAACTGGTCTTTTTCAAAGTTCAAAACTTTTGTGCTGCAAAGGATACCATCAAGGAAGTGAAAAGACAACACACAGAATAAGAGAAACACAGAATAGGAGAAAATATTTGCAAATCATATATCTGATAAAGGTCTATCCAGAATACATAAAGAACCCTTACAACTCAACAACAAAAAAAAAATGACGTAAAACCCAATTTAAAAATGGATAAAGGATTTGAATAGGCATTTCTCCAAAGAAGATATACAAATGACTAATAAACACAAGAAAAGATGCATGACATTATTAGTCATTTGGAAAACAGAAATCAAAACTAGAATGAGATACCACTTCGCATCTACTATGATAACTATAATACAAGAAAAAACAGCAATCACAAGTGTTGACAAGGATGTGGAGAATGTGAAGCCCTTATACTTGCTAGTGGGAATGTAAAATGGTGAAGCTGCTCTAAAAAACTGGCAACTCCTTCAAAAGTTACACATATAACTGCCATATGACCTGACAATTCTACTCCTAGGTATATACCCAAGAGAACTGAAAGGATATGTTCACACAGAAACTTGTACACGAGTGGTCATAGCAACATTATCCACAAGAGCCGAAGAGCAGAAATAACCCAAATGTCCACCAGCTGATGAATGGGTACACAAAATGTAGTATATTCATATGATGGTATTATTTGGCCGTAAAAAGGAATGAAGTACTGATACATGCTCAACATGGATGAACCTTGAAAACATTAAGCTACGTGAAAGAAACCAGAAATAAAAAGGCACATATTGTATGATTCCATGTATGAAATGTCCAGAATAGGCAAATCTATAGAGTCAGAGAATAGATTAATAGTTGTAAGGAGCTGTGGGGAGAGGAGAATTAGGAGTGACAGCTGATAGGTATAGAGTTTCCTTTTGGGTGATAAAAATGTTCTGAAATTATGTAATGGTGGTGGTTGCACAGCCATATGAATATACTTCCAAAAACATTGAATTGTCTATTTTATTTATGTATTTATTTATTTAGAGACAGAGTCTCACTCTGTCGCCCAGGCTAGAGTGCCATGGCGTCAGCCTAGCTCACAGCAACCTCAAACTCCTGGGCTCAAGTGATCCTCTTGCCCCAGCCTCCCGAGTAGCTGGGACTACAAGCATGCGCCACTATGCTGGGTTAATTTTTTCTACATATATTTTTAGTTGGTCAATTAATTTCTTTCTATTTTTAGTAGAGACGGGGTCTCACTCTTGCTCAGGCTGGTTTCGAACTCCTAATCTTGAGCAATCCGCCCGCCTTGGCCTCCCAGAGTGCTAGGATTACGGGTGTGAGCCATCGCAGCCAGCCTGAATTGTATATTTTAAAAGGGTGAATGTTATGATATCTCAATATTTCAATAAAATATATAGTTCAATAAAAAAATTAAAGATTAACATGCTCATCACAGTATTTGTACTGGGAGGCTGTTAGCTGCAGATCACAGAAATACAACCTCCACTAGTTTAATCAGTAAGAAAACTTTATTGACTCATGCAACCTGGAGTCCAGGGATAGAAAGAGACTTCAGAATTGATTGAGTCAGTAGCTGTATGAGGACTCAGATTTTTAAAACCTCTCTGATCGGTAGTCCTCAATGTCAGATTCATCTTCAGACTGGTAGTGAGATATGTCAAATGATTCCCGGCATCACATCTGGACAAAACAATGTTCTCAGGAAGAAAAGATAGTTCGTCTTCCTAAGACGTTCTCTTAAGAAAGAGGAAAATTTTCCCCAAAGCCCTCCACAGACATGGCCTTACATCTCATGGCCAGAACTGGCTCACTTGCCCATCATAAGACAATCACTGCAAACAGCAATAGGATTGCTTTTAGACCACTGAGACCCAGCCTAGACCTGGGTGGCGTCAACATTCCCAGCAGCAATCGGCTGGGTGGGGAAGGGGTGGATATTGAACAAAGTAAGAACTAGGAAGGAAGAGGAGAAATGGATGCTGGATAGGAAGCCATAGCTTTATTAAGTTATCTCAATAGAATATGATGGATTCCATTTTTATATATTTGATTACCTAATATTAATGTATTCAACCAATGGGCTAGAAGGAAGTGCATGGACAATGTGAAATCCAGTGTTCTCCATGGAGATTAAAGATGGATAGTACCAACCAAGCATGCATCAGACCTCCATCCTCACTGCCACAGATTCTCAGGGGAGGGTTCATTTTCCAATGACCAGGGCATCTCCTAGCAAGAGACGTTAGCTATAGAACAAGGAGAATCCCACTTGGAACTGCATTATGTGTATCTCAGCAGCACAAATGAGTTAATTTCTAATTATTCCTCTCTTTTAAAAAGGTTAATTTAGAGAATATTTTACTCCTATTCATAAATGAAAAAAGTTAACAAATAAAAATAAATCACATATGTATTTGCTTTCACGTTTTATCCTCATTACATTGGGCTGGGAGGGGAAGGAGTCATGCACCAATGAATAGATTGTGCTATTTTTTTTGCCTTTCAGATAGATCCGGATCCAGATTCTAAGTGTCTCCAAATTCAGGATCTGGATCAGAATCAGAAGAAGGTGGGCCACTGCTGTGGGGGTAGAGGGGCCACAGGAAACAGGGAGGGGTCAGGCATGGAGCTGACCATGGAAGCCTCATGTTCCAGGGCTGCCATCTGGGTAATGAGGGTCCTGCATGTAGCTCACGGGTGGAGGAGCCCACAGGGGCCCCTCAAACTGAATGGTGGCAGCACAGGCTTGGGGCTGGCACTCGGGAGGCAGGAGTTCAGCTGAATCTCACAAGATGTTGGCCTTCCATCTGTATCCCACAGTCCTGTTTAGGGCCTCTTCACAAGAACAAGGCCAGTGCCGGTTCCTTGGCCTCTGCTTGGCTCACGAGTAGTGTAGTGTGAACTCTGCAAACTTTCCACAGATGCAGACATTCTTGCCCGCTCCTCTCTGAGCCCCTCTGCTTGAGATGCTGGGCAATGGCTTTAGACCGATCATGATTTTCCTCTCTCAACTCTTCAAATTCAAGAGATGTCCATTCTTGCAGGAAACCCTGGATTTCCTGGTCACTCCATGTTTTAACTGCTCTGATGGCGTTTCTGGTTTCTTGGTTTCTTTTACCTTCTCTTCTTCCTGAGAGTTTCCGTTCATAGTAATCTGGTGTCTCTCTCTGTCCATTTTTACTCTTGAATTTTCTCCTGGGATTCTTTTCCCTGCAGCTGCAGAGCCTGTCCTGGGTTGACAGACACTGGCACTTACTCTTCCCTGTGGAATCCAGGAGTCAGGAGGTGCTGCGTGTGGGAGGTGTTTGCCCCCCTCTGCTTCTGGTGTATCATAAAAATATTTTTAAATGAGCAGAAGACTTGAACAGATGCTTTGTAGGGTGATATATACCAATGGCTAATGAGCACATGGAAAAGTGCTCAACTTTATAAGTCATCAGCAAAATGCCATTCTGAAATTAAAAGCACCAAAAAGCCAGATATTTGTGAGGCCATAAAGCAGCTCAAATCATCAAACATTGCTGGTCGGAGTAGAAAATGGTAGACCCACTTTGGAGGACAGTTTGTTAGTTTTTTATGAAGTTAAACAACACCTATCCTATGACCCACCATTCCCCTCCTAGTTATTAATCCATGAGAAATGGAAACACATGTCCACAGAAATACTTGTTCAAGAATGTTCATAGCAGTCTTGTTCATGATAGCCACAAAGTGTAAAATAACCCAAATGTCCACCAACAGGAGAGTGGGTAAACAAATTGTGATGTATTCATACAACAGAATAGCACTCGGTCACGAAAAGGCAGAGACTACTGCTACCCGCCCTACATAGATGAATTCTACAGACATGATGTTCAATGAGGGAAGCCAGACCCCCAGACCCCCCAAAAGTACGTGCTGTGTAATTCCATTTATATGATGTTCAAGAACAGGTACACCGAATTCATGGTGATAGAAATCAGGACAGTGACTGCCTACGGGGGGTTAACTGGAAAGCAACATGAGAAAACTGGAGTGCTGGAAATGTTCTATCCTCGAGAACTGCGTTGATTACACAGGTGCATATACTTGTCTAAATACATTTGTTTCTATGTGTACCCAGGATCCATGCATCTCAGCCTGTACATGTTACTTCAATTTAAACACAAAGTTGAAAACCGAGAGGCAGTTGCGACCACTGAAGGGAAGGTATCTGGAGCCCAATTAGAAGAGGCAGGAATTCAGGGCTAAAGAGTTTGCCTCCGATGCTGTAGGGCCCTGGGAGCCATGGGCGGTGTTAAAGCAGGTTGGGGGTGGGGATGGATCCAGATCAGCCTTCACCACGTGTTCCAGGAACATTATCTACGGCTCCGGCTCCCGTTGCCCAGCTGTGCTGCTTTGGTGGCTGAGTCAGCTCAGCCCCCCGTATCTGGGCTCTCTCATCTGCCTCCTCCTTCTTGAAACAGCTTGGAAAGTGTGTCCCTGACGAGAGGCTCAGCTGGAGGCAGAGCACCCCTGGGCCTCCCCATCTCCAGCCCTGGGGCGGGGGGTCTGGGAGAGAAGAGCCTGCCCTAAAGCCCCTGCTTGCCCCAGCACAGCGCGACGGAGGCTTCTGAGAAATCTCATATCAAGTGCCAGCTGCCAGCCCTGTTCCGCCTCAGGATTTCTCGCCGCTGAGCTGGTGATGACTCAGTGTGGGGAGGAGGCGGGAGGAGCCCTGCTTTGCCGGGGAGGCTGGCTGCAGCGGGGGAGGAAACACTGCCCATCCCTTCGGGGACCTGGGGTTTCTGCTGTGACCTGTCTGTGGTCCATTCTGTCCAGGCAGGATGAAGGAGCAGAAAGGGCTTGACCTTTTGGGGCAGACCAAGCTGGGGCGCATCCTATTGAAGCATCAGGTTCCACTTCTGTAAAATGGAGTGCGGGTGTCTTAGGGCTTTGGGTGCATGTCATTTATTGGAGGGGTGCCCTTGGGAAAAACCTAGAAGGAGGTGGGAAAGTAGAATTAGGAAGGGGAGTTGCCTGATCATAGAAGCAGTCTCAGGTAAGTCTCACTGGGGTGGTGGGTGGGGCTGTGGAATTGATCACACCACAAAGTTGTTCCTGCTCTTAGCTGAGATGGAGGGGGCAACCTTTTGTACCCCCATGTTGGGCATTGATGTGGCATGCTCTTGGAAGGCTGTCGCCAGCTATGGAGGCTCCCATCAACAGGGTACAATTCCCCGGAGAAGGGGGGTGGCTATCAGCAGCCAACATTTACCCAGCAGAAGAGTAGCCATGCTGGCTTTGCTCAGGGCCCCAGCAGCAGCCACCACTGTGGTGGGTAAAATCCACACTGCCCAGGGCTTTTGTGAGTTCATATAACAGGCAGTGAAGAAACAGTAACTATTTTTTAGCTGCAAGAGAAAGAGCAACTGGGACCACCAAAGTGTGTGCCCTGTCTACTGCAGTGTTTTTAGGGACCAGGGCAGGGTGAGAATCCAAAGTCTATGCATCTAAGCAAGAGCATTATCAAAAGTACTTAACATGCCTGTAGTCCCAGCTACATGGGAGGCTGAGACAAGAGGATTGTTTGACCCCCAGGAGTTTCAGGCCAGCCTGGGCAACGTAGTGAGACCCCATCTTTGAAAGCTATATCACATATATAGAATTTGGCAGAAAAAAAATGCTTAGCCAGAAGTTGGCAGAGAAGCTGTGTCCTGGAGGTCCCCTTTAGTTTCTGCACCATAGGGAAGGTTGGGATGAACAAAGATGGCTGGGATAGTGGTGGGAGGCCCTCTAGGGACTTGGGGCGGTGGCTACCTACCATCTGGTCTAATCAGTTTGCCACATCATTCTGCCTTCCTTTCATGGACCTGAAGATGTTCACACCCACCTGAGCCATGCCATGTGCCTCAAAGGGCCTCCAGTCACCTGTCCCCATTCCTCCCCCAACGTCTCTCTATCATGTGCTCCTAAGAACCTGAGACTTGTCCACTGAGCATCATCTAGTCCATCTAACCTAGGACTTGGCTTTTGATGGGGCTAGTAGTGAATTAGAAATGTACCTGGGAGGTCCACATCTCCTTCTAACAACCCACCGTACTTCACGGAAGGAAAGAACACTGACTTTGGAGACAGACCCGGGTTTGAATCCAGCTCTGCCATTTGTTGGCTGTGTGATCTTGCTTGAGTTGCCTTACCTCTCTGAGCCTCAGCTCCCTGCTCTGTAAAACATGGACAAACTCATATGCCTGCTCAGAATGATTACTGGGGGATTACAACCCTTGTCATGTGTTGTGCTTAGCAGCAGATAGTAAGCCCTCGATCAATGGTAACTTTTACCCCCTTTTCTTCTTCTGGAATGATTTTGTTTTTCTGGATCCTGCCATTTCTGGGGGAGCATCTTTCATAGGCTCACAGCCCATACTAGAGGATCAGCCTTTTCTTTTTTTTTTTTTTTATACAGGGTTTCAATCTTTTGCCCTGGCTAGAGTGCAGTTGTGTCATCACAGCTCACAGCAACCTCAAACTCCTGGGCTCAAGGGATCCTCTTGCCTCAGCCTCCCGAGTAGCTGGGACTACAGGCACGTGCCACCACACCCGGCTAATTTTTCTATTTTTTATAGAGACGGGGTCTCGCTCTTGCTCAGGCTGGTCTTGAACTCCTGAGCTACAGGGATCCCGAGGTGCTAAGATTACAGGCGTGAGCCACCGCCTAGCCTTATCCGGCTTGTTTATCATAATGGACATCTTCGGCCTCTAGGGAGGGTCCCTCATCCTGTTGGTTTCTAGCATCAGTTCCAGGAACTGCTCCATAAAGGCTCAATTAATTCTTCTCAGCTATTTCCTACATCTCCCAAATGCCTCATCTCTTTTATGAGCACCCTCTTTGTGTCCCCATCCGGCTGCCCTTCCTTGGAAGGCTTGGCTGAACTGAAGGCTTTGCCAGTAAGCTCTGTCTTGTTTGGACCCTGATAGGTTGGTGAGGAGCACTACTTGGAATCTGCCATCACAGACAAGGACTTCAAAGGGACTGGTGGGGCGAGATCAGGGGGACACAGGGTGGGGCTCAGCCTAGGGGCAATGGGCAGATGGCCCCAGGAGGTGCTCAGAGGCCAGAGCCTGGGATCAGAAGTGTTGGCTCCTGGTAAGGGCTTCTGGCGGTGACGAGAAGGCAGGGCTTGGTGATGATGCTGCCACATCTGGAAAATCGCTCTCCCGGCCTGTGGGGGCAGCCAGCCAGGTTCCCGCATGTGTCCATCCCCATGGCACTGCTGTAGCTTCCCCAGTCGTAAATGGACTTCTGCCAACCTGAAGCTTACTTGGACAAGGTGACATTTTCCAAAGCTTGCTCACACCAAAAACAGTTCTTATCAAGAGAGATTAGATCATTTTTGTTCCTTTTAGAGCATAATCACACCCAGGGGGTATACTTTGTCAATTGTTTCGTGAAAACTTGGCATTTGGATACTTCCTAAGAGTTTTTATTGTACGTAGTTCTGGAAGCAACATACATACACAAATATATATGTATTTGTTTATATATTTGGATTTATATATAATTATATATTAAGATCTTATTGAGTTATGATTAAAGCACAGTAAAATGCTTACATTTTAGGTGTATGGCTTGATGAATTTTTACCTCTGTTTATGCTGCTGTAATCCCTGCCCAGATCAAGCAGTGGAACATGTCCATCTCCACAGAAAGTTCCCTCTGCAACTTTGTAGTCAGTAACCACCACTCACCACCCTCTACAAACCAGCCACTATCTGACTTTTATCACCACAGTTCAGTTTTGCCTGTTTTTGAACTTTGTATGATGCATCATACAGCCTGTAGTCTTTTTAGTTTCTTTCACCCGTCAGTGTTTCCCGAGCTCCATCATGCCGCTGCGTTTGCCGGTAGCCACTCTGTGTTGCTGAGTGGTATTGCATTATGTGACTGTACCACAATTTCCTCACACAGTCTCCAGTTGCCGGATAAGAGCCACTTATTGGAAGCATGGCAGACAGAGGACATGTGGAATTTCAACGAACAGAGTGTCAGGGCTGAATAGAGGAACCTTAAAGACCAACTGTCTCCACTTACCTATTTTGTACGTGAAGCCCAGAGCAGGAACGTAACTGGCCCAAGGTCATGCGGTTTTGTCCGGGCAGAGATAAGGCCAAAACATGTCTTCTTCTCTCTCTCTCTCTCTCTCTCTCGCTCTCTTTTTTTTTTTTTTTTTTTTTTGCTCTCCATGTCTGCTGTATCTCTTAAACAGATGTGAAAAAGTGAATCCTTTACTTCCTAAAAGGATTGCCACAGTTTTTCTATGTACACAATCCCGTAGGAGTATATAATGTAATTTACTTCCAAGGTGTCAAAGACTTGCCTATTATGAAGTGTGATAGATCTGTAAATGTTCATAAAAGAGAAAAACAGATGATTCATGAGAAACAACCTGTCTTCAGCAAGCTGTGGCGTGTTGGAACACACGAAATAGGGGAGAGCGTTTTTGAGCTAGCCTTGCAGAATGCCGGGCGGCTGTCAGCTCCCAGATACTATTCCAGGAGTGATTTCTTCGATTTCTTTCTACCTTTTACTGTAATAGGAAAGTCACAGAAAATCAGATAGGTCTGGGTTCAAATCCTGGCCCAGACCCTTTATAGCTATGTGACCTCAGACAAGTGACCACTTCTCTGAGCCTCAGTTTCCCCCTCTGTAAATTAGAGAAAATAGTAGCATCTGTCTCATAATGGTATTGGGGAGCACATTTCCTGCCTTACAGTAGATCCTCAATTTTTGGTTTGGAATTTGTATTTACGGACAGGAGTCCTGGAGGCTGAGCAAACGGTCTGGCAGAAACAAAGGCAGGGAAGTGGAAATTTGGGCTGGAGTGGGGGGGGGCCATTTTTTCCCAATAAAATTTGACATTTTCCTTGGCAATAGTGCCGTATACCTTTCAAGCCTCTGGTGCCTGGCCTTGTCTCTCTGCTTAGCTCTCCCTGGGGTCTCATCTCAGAGATGGGGCCAGGAAAAGGGCAGGGCTTGTGTGGCTGGGAGGTCAGAGAGCAGGGCCCTAGTGTGGAACCCCAGCCTGGCTCTGAGCCTGTGGAAGGCTGAGCAGCAAGAAAAAAGAGAAAGGCCCCAAATAGGTAACAGTGAGATTTTCTTGGATTTTTCAAGTCCTCCAGAGACCCTCAAGAACAGGGCGTCAAGAATTGGAGTGTCTGGAGCAAAGGAAGGAACCAGCTCACTGGACAGGACTCAGTTGGAATTTCTGCTTCTATATTGACTAGCTGTGTGGCCTTGAGTGAGTCATTTCACTCTCTGAGCCTCAGTTTCTTCCTCTGCAAAATGGGGAGAATCATTCCTATTGGGAGGTTTTGAGGATACAATGAGACTACAGTGGGAGAATAGCAATTGTTCCTTTCCCCCTTTCTAGCTGATGGCTAAGAAGTCTCCAGGCCACACCAACTAATTGACTTGCTAAGTTCCTGAAGCCCCCTCATTCCAGATGCAGGGAAAGCCAGGCACCTTCCACAGGCATCACCATAATTCACATCCTGTCCAACCCTAGGACAAGCTCAGCGCACCTGTGTCAGAAAAACGTGGCCGTTCTTCCATGGGAAGCCAGCACTGTGTTTCTGGTAGATTCCTGGTGGGCAGATACTGTTTGCTGAGTGTCCTGAATGATGCGTTCGTCTCTCCAAGTTTCCATTGCTTTAACTGTAAAATGGGATAATAAATGCACCTATACTGCAAAATTATTGTGAAGATTAAATGAAGTAGTGATTGCAAAGCACTTAACACTGAGCCCATTTAAGTGCAGTGGTTAAAAGGATGGGCCTGGGAGTTCAGGCTGGGTTTCATTCCTGTCTCACCTCTTCCTAGCTGTGTTAACTTGGAAAACCACTTAAGCGTTGGGCCTCAATTTCCTTATCTGTAAAATGCGGATATGACTAGAAACCAACTCACAGAGTGGTTGAACAGCACCAAGATAACAATTTGAAAAAATAAAATGATTTGAAGCTGACCTGAGATTCTCAAATGGTAGGATACAGACATCATCTGGGTGACAATGATTAAGGATTCATTAAGCTTTATTTTCCCTGTCTGCCAATCACAGTGATGTCATGGAAATTTTAACCAGTTATAGCAATATAATTGAATTTCAATACTATAGCAGCCTCTTTTTTGTTTTAAAAATTATTCTCTTTCTGGAAGGGGGCAACCCATGGTTATTGCAAAGAATGTGGATTCACACTGAGCATTGAATCCTGACACAGTCACAGACCAACAACGTGAACCTGGGCAAGTCACTTCCCTTCTGTGGACGCCTTTCCTCCTCTGTTTACAGATAATTATGCCAACCTTGCTGGGTTCCCTTGAAGGTAAGATGAGACACTGGGGGGCCAATTCCCAGCCCACCTGTGATGCGGGATCAGCTTCCCTAGACCATGGTTTCCTGGCTATTCTTTGTGTTCTACGGTTGCAGTGAAATTTTGCTTCAAGGGCATTATGGCAACTCCTGGCTATTTACAGAATGTTGGTGTTTGCTTATTGTTCTTGCAGGCTTTCAGCCCGCACCAGCCATGCCTGCATTCTGCACGTGGACACGTGCACATGGGGGCGCAGCCATGGTTCCAGGAAACCATCAAGGTTCCCGGTTCCTCTGCCTTCCTCTGGCCATCTGGAAATCTGGCTAAGGAGGCCTCCTTTAGGCAGAGGTGAGGCGCCTGGGCTTTGGTGAGAGACAGACTTGGACTTAAATCTCAGTCTTATTAATTTTAAATTGCATGCCCTTGGGCAAGTGACTTAATCTCTCTGATCCTCAGTCTCCCTACCTGCGAAATGGGGATAACAATGGCCCTTACCTCTAAGGGTTGCTGGGGCACTGTGCCTTGTGTGTAGTGAGTGCTATCTACTATTACTATTGTTAAAGACACAAGATGGGCCCCAGCACAGAGAACAGAGTCAAGACTTCCCTTTTGCAGCTCTTCACAGGCTCTCGGGAGTATGGTAGAACTCAGGTTAACACACTGACATCTGATAATGTCCATCAGGTGCTTGGCGCATAATAGATGCTCAATAAGTGCTAATTCCCACACTACCCCTCTCACATGTAGGTTTGAGAAGACCCCAGAACTTCTTTGGGCATCACAGTTCATTTCCTTCTGCTAAACCTTTCAGGAAGTTCAAAGGGCTCGAGGTCTCCTTCGGCCTTCAGGCTAGCCCTGCGGGGCATTGCTCCCAACATGAAGGGAAGAAAACTCAGCAGGGAGACTTTTGGGGGCTTAACCAATGTGGTAGAGCTGGTAGGTGATAGCAATTGTGTCCACTCCATCTACCTCCTGCCCATCATTCATTCATTCAACAAATACTTAGTGAGCACCTACTATGTACTCTGTGCAAAAGTGTTTAACAGGGCAGACTCATCTCTGCCTGTGGGCTAGCTTCTCCCTACCCCAACCACCTGCAGAGGGGACAGAGGGCCTCCTGGCAGTGTCCGCACAAAGGGAGGAGGGAGCATTATTTCTGCGGGAGGCCCAGCCAGCTCTCCTGATGTCCCTCCCTTCCAAGGAACCCAGGGGCAGCCATCCAGCCCAGTCCCAGTGGGGTCAGAGTTCTGCCCAGATGAGTGGCTGCAATATTTTCTATTCTGCTTGGAGGGCCGTAGGGGGGTACTCCAGGGGGAGGGACAGCCCCCAGTTCACCAGCCTGTCAGAGGGGGTGGCTCGTCTGCCACGACCCGGGCCCCAGTGATTCTTCTGGCCCCTCTGATCTTGAAGCACTTCCTGGAACAGTGCATCTTCCTGAAGCTCCTTCTGGACACCCACCCAAAACTGCGTGTCTCGGAGCGTCCAGTGGGAGCATTTCTCCAACACGTGACTCCGCTATTGGTTGACTGAGGTGGGCAAGAATGTGTTGGTGAGAGGCAGATTTGCTCCCTTCCCCTCCGCTCTGGTCTCCCTGGACTCTTATAAGCTTTGGAAGGCAGGAAAGTCCCAGACAAGCAAGCCATGGAGGACATAGGGTGGCCTGGGCCTGGGGTTCGGGCCATGCAGGGGCAGCTTTAGAAAGCCCTTTGGTGGCCACTATCTCTGATGGAATTCAGGAAGCCAGAGGCATTACCCATGCTTCTCTGCTTTCCCCCAACCATCCCTTTGCTAGGCTGATGGCTTCTGGCAAGAGGCCCAGTCATGGTGCTGGAAGGAAGAGGCCTGCAGAGAGGTGGCAGAGCTGCTCTTGGCCCCTCCCAGCTGACATGGCAGAGCAGAGGCCTGGAAGTGAGGAGACCTGGCCCTAGGCTAGTGACTTCTCAGACCATTATTGCAAATCTGCCAATTGCAGTTACCTGCCAATCTGAAATGCACAAATCTATGCTTCTTTTGCTGGCTAGTGGGGGTAGCCACCAACTACGAGTGAGTGAGGATTTGCTGTTTGCCCATAGTCTTGCTACCAGGTTATCAAGAAAGCAAGTCATGAACAGAGTTCTGCCCCTACAAAGACATTTAGTAAACAACTATTAGGAGCAAGCAAGCCCCAAACATTCATGCAACATGAATTTATTCAATTCAGTAAATCTGAGGCAGACAAGAATATTCCAGGGTCACATTCTATGTCTGTAACAGGCCACATCAGGCAACTGGAATCACCCTTAACCAGTGGCTAGACCTAGGGTCTATCAGGGACCAGCCTGAAGTGCTATCCCTAGGGCTTGAGGATTCTTATGCCTTGTTCGTGCCAGGGGAAGGAACGTCTCTAAAGTAACTTTAGCCAAGCTATGCATTCTGAATCCCACTAATTTCATCAATACGTGCCTGTTCCTAGCATCCATTAAGCTGGCTAACAAGCCACTGATTTCACCTCTGAAAACCATTTATTTTTAACAGTCATTATGCTAATCAGCAAAGCCTCTAGTGTTGATTAGCACTGAAGATAAACGAAACCCTTGTCTGGGTTCTGGAGCCATCGAGGGCTTTCCGGGTGACGTGAAGATGACAATTTGGTGAAGATGGCCGCTGGCCACCCCTGGACTGTGAATTCCAGGTAAAGCTCTTGACTAGCCTGGAGTTGTAGCTGAAACCAAGAGTGCATGTTTATATCACATTTTCTTCTCTGAGGCATTTTCAGCTTCACTTTGGACATTGTGGTGGTAACATTCTGACAGTTGACTCTGCCACCGGGCCTCTGTGTGCCCGTCTCTAACGGGACTAGTACTCCGTGCCCTTGGCATAGCGTCCTGCTCTGGGGCAGAACTTGGGTGAGGCTGCTGTGAGCTCCCAACGGACAAGCTGGTCATTTTCCAATACCTCCCTTCATCAAGAGGTCCTCAGAGTGCTTACCCTTAAGAAAATGTACTTACTTCTAAACATTCTTTTGTTCAACTGATCATTCATTTGTTCATTGACAATTTTTGGTGAGGGGGTAGTTTTCACCTGCCAGTGACTGTGCTAGTGTTATTTTCTGTCTCCCCGCTAGACCGTAAGCTGTAGCCCCTGTGCCTAGCGCGGCGTTGGCGCTCAGTAAATATTGAATGAGGCTGAAAGATGATGGGAAGGGAGAAGGTCTGGGGGCTGCGGGGGAGGGAAGCAGCAGTGTGCCTGCAGGCTCACAGAGGGGCCGGCTCTGCCCTCCCTCAGCTTCCTTGGCCTCTCGTCTTCCCGCTTCTCCCAGGTTGGTGTAAGCCTGGCGACAGTGGCTGAGTTGAGCGCTGAGCTCCCAGCACTTCCCGAGTGCCCTGTGAGAGCTGTGTTGAGCGGCCGAGTCCCGGAGCACAAGGCACCTTTCCTTGTCTGACTCACTTGGGAATAGGTGGTTCATTTCTGAAAAGGTGAGGCTTAGTGAGGTTTCATGGATGGAGGGGCAGAGGAGAAGGAAACGAGACAACAGACCGAGAGCCACAGCCAGCTAGCATGTGCTGAGCAGTCCGTCCATGCCAGGCATGCTGGTAGGCCCCAGAGATTCAGTGGTACAGAACACCGGTCCCCAACCTTTTTGCACCAGGGACTGGTTTCATGGAAGACAATTTTTCCACTGACTGGGGGCGGGGGGGTGAATGGTTTCGGGATGATTCAAGCATATTACATTTACTGTGCAGTCAAAGCTCTCTGCTAGTGATAATCTGCATTTGCAGCTGCTCCCCAGCGCTAGCATCACTGCCTCAGCTCCCCCTCTGATCATCAGGCATTAGAGTCTCATAAGGAGCACAACCTAGATTCCCCGAATGCGCAGTTTACAGTAGGGTTCAAGCTCCTAGGAGAATCTAATGCTGCCGCTGATCTGACAGGAGGCGGAGCTTATGCGGTGATGCGAGTGATGGGAGCGGCTGTAAGTACAGATGAAGCTTCGTTTGCTTGCCCCACTCACCTCCTGCTGTGCAGCTCGGTTCCTAACAGGCCACGGATCAGTACCAGTCTGCAGCCCGGGGGCTGGGGACCGCAGGTGTGGAAGACAGAATCAGACCTGCCTTAGAGTCTAGAACAGGGCTTGGCAAACTGCAGCTTGTACTTGCAAATAAAGTGTTATTGGAACGCAGCCGTGCTTATTCATTGAGCCTTGTCCAGGATTGACTTCACTCAAGGGCAGAGTTGGGTAGTTAAACAGGGACTGTGTGTGGCCCGCAAAACCTAAAATACTTACAATCTGATCCTTTACAGAAAAATATGCTGACCCCTGGTGTAGAGGCCAAGCAGATACAGACAGAATGTGAAGCAGAAAGAAAGTGAGGGATGCCAAAATACACACAGAGAGGAAATGAGGGAGAGGGCAGGAGCCCCCATACCTGCATGAGGTGGGAAAGCTGCAGGTCCCACAGATATTTCCATTTGTCATCCTTCACCGTGACAAAACTCCACCACTGGCAGCTTATTCCTTAGGGATAAGCATTGCTTTCACAAATATCTGCCTGGGAAGTTATTTATTCTTGATTCACACCCTGCGTGTGGATTAGCTGATGAGATCTTTTGAGAGGTCCAGAAGCCAGGAAGGAGGGAGAGGGAAGGCTGGGCCTTAAAGGGTGGAAGTGTCCGGGGTGGGGCACTAGAGCAAAAGCAATAGTGTTGTTTGTCCAGGATGAGCTGATGCTGGGGTGTGTCTCTGAGCTGCCCTGGGATTTCTAAAGAGTGGGACTGTATTTGCAACTAAAGGGGTCATTTGCAACTAAAGAGGACAGTTATGATTCTTCTTCCCATCCCTGACACTGGGGAGCATCTGCTCTTGGGGCACACAGAGGCGTGTGTGTGTGTGTGTGTGTGTGCGCGTGTGCACATACACAGTGGTCTTCTGCACTGGTGTGTGTACCAGGATCCATCCACATTTTATAGGAAGGGAGAGTTAAGTTTATACAATTTGGGGGACCTTCTTTAAGAAAAATATTTCAAAATTATCAATACAAATTTAGATATACATTTTTATTTATTTATTTATTTAATTTATTTATTTTTTGAGACAGAGTCTCACTCTGTTGCCCGGGCTAGAGTGCCATGGTGTCAGCCTAGCTCACAGCAAGCTCAAACTCCTGGGCCCAAACAATCCTCCTGCCTCAGCCTCCTGAGTAGCTGGGACTAAAGGCATGTGCCACCATGCCTGGCTAATTTTTCCTATGTATTTTTAGTTGGCCAATTAATTTCTTTCTATTTTTAGTAGAGATGGGGTCTTGCTCTTGCTCAGGCTGGTTTCGAACTCCTGACCTGGAGCGATCCTCCCGCTTCGGCCTCCCAGAGTGCTAGGATTACAGGCGTGAGCCACCGCACCTGGCCTAGATATACATGTTTAGAATTAAAAATGAAATCACAATGTTACAAAGTTTTTAAAACCTGACAAGTGTCAGAAATATCATAAAACCTAGGAAAATGACATATGTATCAGTTAACTCCCTGTTACCCTCTGAAATGCATTTCCTACTTTTTTTTTTTGCCTTATACTCTTCACACGTGCCTGATTTTGAATAATCTTTTCTACATAGAGAAAAAATAAGTAAGTTTTTCCTCTGGCATGGTTGATTAAAAAAAATTTTTTTAACCAAGATTTAGGATGCATAAAATGTGACTTCATACACATCCATGCACTTACAGCACAGCTTTGGGTTTGGGTCCTGTAGATACAGGAATTCTGATAAACTCCATTTTGTATGGAGTTTGCATTTTGTATGCAGCCCATCACAAAAGAAGAAAAGTGGATGGTGCCTTTATAATGGTCTATGTTGCATTATTGGGGAAATGCTGCATTATCAAGCATGTGCCCAAATGGTAAGAGAATTTTTTGACTAGGTGTTAATGAGAATTGAATCCAATTATAACACTATGTGTCTGATGATTAGAAGAATTTTATATTTTCATTTCCAAGACCAATTTCTGACTCTGTTCATTTCTAATCTCATTTGTCTTCTTTGACCACACCAAACCACACATTGAGATATCTTGGTACAACCTCAGGGCTCACTCCTTCGTGTCTTGATGCATGGCAAGTTAGCACTGGAGCAGCAGGACTATTCTGGAAGCCATTGCTATGCCAGTGTCATAGTTCATTTTCTATGGCTTATAAAAGAATAGCTGAAACTAGATAATTTATAAAGAAAATAATTTATGTCTTACAGTTATGGAGACTGAGAAGTCCGAAGTCGAGGGGCTGTATCTGGTGAGGGCCTTCTTGCTGGTGGGGACCCTCTGCAGAGTCCCAAGGCAGCACAAGGCAGCACACAGGGAGGAGGCTGAGTGTGCCAGCTCAGGTCGCTCTTCCCCTTCTTACAAAGCCACCAGTCCCACTCCCAGGATAACCCATTCATCCATGAACCCATTCATCCATGAATGGATTAACCCATTCGTGAGGGCAGAGCCCTCATGATCTAATCACCTCTTAAAGGCCCCCCTCTTGATTCTGCCACTTTGAGGATTGTTTCGCCGTGAGTTTTAGAAGAGGCGAGCCGTAGTAAACAGGATGGATAATAACAACCTGTATATGGAAGGGACAACGAATCACACCCATATGTCTCACTCGTCCCAAACTAAATGTATCCCCAACACATCTTCCTCCAAACACCACTTGTCATAAGGGAAGTGTGACAGAAGAGAAGTCGGAGTAGAAGGGATGGCAGTCTTAACTGATTGTGGCTGGAATGTGTTACTTTTTCCAAATGCTCCTCATTCGATGAAGGGATAAACAGAAATTATGGTATATCCATACAATGGGCTATTACTTGGACATAAAAAGGAATAAAATACTGATACCTGCTACAATATGTATGAGCTTAAAAACATATGCTAAGGGAAAGAAGACAGACACAAAAGGCCACATAGTGTATGATTCAGTTTATAAGAAATGCCCAGAACAGGCAAATCTATTGAGTCAGAAAGTAGATTAGTGATTGCCAGGGAGGAGGGAAATGGGGAATTATCACTAATGGGGTTTATTTGGGGGATGATGAAAAAGTTCTGGAATTAGATAATGGTGATGGTTGTACAACTGTGTTGATACACCAAAAATCTCTACATTGTACTTAAGGGTAAATCTTATAGTATATGAATTAAATCTCAATAAAGCAGCTATTTTAAAAAGAATATTACTTTTGCAAGTTTTACAAAACCATATGATCAAGTGAACACATTACCTGTGATAAATTCCCCTTTGGTGTGTGTGTGTATCAGTCATCTATTGGTAGAGTAATACTATGTAACGACCAACCACACAACCCCAGGCACACGGCAATAAACACTTATTTGGCTCACAAGTCAACTGGGCTCTGCTGGGCAGTCCTTCTGGTGTTAGCTAGTCTCATACTTTTGATGGTTGGCCATGGGTTGGCTGATGTAGGATGACCTCAGCCGGGCCCTCAGCTGGGGTGAGTTGGTTCTGCACCACATGTCTCCTCTGACATCCTGGCATGTTTTCACAGTGATGGCAAGGGTCAAGAGACAGAAGCAGAACCACACAAGCACTTTTTCAAGGTTCTGCTTGCATCGTGTCTGCTAACATTGCCTTGGCCAGAGCAAGTCACACGACCAGGTCCAGATTCAGTGGTCAGGAAAATAGATCCTCCTTCTCAAAAGAGAGGACCTGCAGAGTCACATGTCAAAAGAAGTAGATACATAGAGGTCAATGACTGAAGACAATTAAGGCAATTAAGTTTATGTCTGCTTCCCGATATATACATGTGTGTGTCTGCTTGTGTGTTTGGAGGTACAAATGTGCATCAATATGTGAACATAAGTGTGTTCAGGCATAGGTGTGTGCATGTGAGGCTGTTTGTGTGTGCACTTCTTTTGAGTGTATATACGGTATCTGATACACGCACGCATGCATGCATGGGAAAGTTCTGGAAGCTTTTCTGTTTGTGTGTCTGTGTAGGTGTGAGCCTTCCCAGATAAGTGCCAAGTAGAGTGGGCCAATGTATGTGCTCCCAAACCCCCATACCAGTGAGAGTCTGGAGTCTCTGGGTCCTTGTCAGTCTCTTCCTCAAGATAGGCATCTATTAGAGAAGCAAGAACACAGGCTTTGAGAACAGAAAGGCTGGATTCAAATAACAGCTCAGCCACTGACTGACTTGGCAGGTAACTCCTCCCCCAGTTTTCTGATCTGTAAAATGGGCGTGCCACTTCCTGGTTTCTGTATGTGAAGGGGCTTTGTAACATGCAACATGCTGTGGCTTGTTGGCTATAAAGATGCTGGGAGTGTGATTTTCCCTTCTTATTCCATGTCCCAAAGGCTTGACCTCTTTCCAGACGCTGAAACTGGAGGTGGCTCTGCATCTCTTAATGCATTGCCATGGCAACCACTGCCTTCTGCACTTCTGTCAGCATTGTGGGATGGGGCTCTGTCACCCTGCTCACTGCTGGGCCCGGGGCATGGTGGAGGAGGAGCAGGCACACCTGAAGTCCCTTTCCTCCTGAAGCAGCTCATGCAGGACTGGGAGGCTGTCAGGAGTCTTTGTTGTGGCTGCTCAGCTCCTCTTGCCACGCCCCATCCAGCGTCAGCTTGGGAAGGTCCTGGAGCAGTCTGTTCAGACATTAGCATGGCTTATAATCACCTGGGCAGCTTTTAAAAATGCAGACTCCTGAGCCTCACCAGAAAGGCTGAGCCAGTAGTCTGAGGTGGGTAGATTATGACGGGGCAGTCTGGGAAGCACACTTAGAGAAATCCTGCACTGAGGGGGCAGGGTCTGGGCGACCCATGACTTATGCCCCTGATTCCCACAACACAACCAGTACTTCATTCATTCACTCACTCACTCATTCACTTACTTGATGTATTCACTGACATTGACCCATATTTAAATAATCCACTCACATTTAAATAATCATTCCCTCATTTACATACTCATTTATTAGAACAAACATTTATTATTGTCTTAAGCTCTGGGAGATGGAGAGATAATTATGGACACAGTCCCTGCCACCCTACAGGAGATTCTGTAGCAGTGTTTTTCAAACTGTGGCGAAAGGAATTTAATGGATGGACTAACATGACTAACATGTTTTTTAAAAAGGAAACCAAATAGACTATAATGGAAAATAATAGTGTGCATAGCAGGCAGCAAGGGAAAATGGTGTTTGGGAACCTTTGCATGCAGGTTACGTGTGTGTGTGCGCGCGTGTGTGGGGGGGCTCTCAACGTGAACTGTGTCTCCCGGCAGGCGCGGGTGGGAGACAGGGGGCTGGGGGTGCGGCAGCGGATGCCAATACTGCACACTGGTGCTACAGGGAAGATATGCTGGGGGGTGGCAGAGCCCAGTCCTTCTTCCAGGGTGGCACCTTGGGAGCGTCACTCCCACAGAAGGTACATTTGGGCTGGGTCCCCACACGGCCTGGGGTGCCAGAGAAAGCACTGGGTTGTATTATGACACCATCTGGAGCCACTGGAGAGAAAGCAGGGCCATGACATGGTTGTCTGAGTGGCCATTTAGAGAGACCGGACCTGCAAGGTGGGAGGGGAGGCGATGGGCACTGTGGCTGTCGCAGGAAGCTGGGAGCAATGGGGCTGGGTGCGGCTGGCGGCTGACGTGGCCCGATATGGGTACACACACTTGAGAGGTGGTTTAGCAGGCAAAATAAACGGAACTGATGCGTGGACATGGGGAGGGGAGGATTTGGAAGTGCCCAGCCTGATGCCTGGGTTCCTGAGGCGCCAGGCAGGATTGGAGGGAAGCTGTTCACAAGTCGGGGACGCTTGATTCAGCTTCGTCAGGGTGCTTGCCTGATTCCAGCACAGCCTGTCTCCCTGGGAAGCAGAGGTAGTCCCCCAGCCCTCCAAATGGGGAGTGGGGGAGGTTTTATAACTTTATATTTTTTGATTTTTAAAAAATTAAGCCAGTAATAGAGGCTCACAGTGGAAATCAGATTACTAGCAGTGTGGTGTGCACTGCCAGTCTGCCCTCCTCTATTCTGAGTACTTGGAGGCACCCCCTTGACACCAGGTATGGGCCTGTGACGAATTCTGGCCGGTGAAATATGAGAGGCAGTGGCGTGGGTCACTTCCAGCCGGAAGTGTTCAGGTGCTGCTGCTCAACCTTGCACCACTCTCTTCCCTGGTTGGGTGGATGCTGACACCATATGAGAAACATCAGCATCTTAAATGAGTGGTGCTGCTGTCAGCTGGGTCCCTGAGAGGGGCCTACTGGCCAATCCTTTGTTGGACATACTATGTGAGCAACAGATAAACTTGTGTTGCTTTAGGCCGCTGAGATGTAGGGGTATTTGCTACCACAGAGTAACCTCGGCTACCCTGGCTGGCATAAAAAGCCACCATTTATTGAGCATCTACTACATGCCAGGCCCTTTGCTTAGAGAATACTAGAAAGACCCTGTTAATAGGCAAGTCAGAGTCTCGACACTGTTCAAAACAACAGCTTCCCCTCCCCTTCAGAGCCAAAGCCCAGTTCCTTCCACTGTGACCTGCAGGGCACCTGCTCTGTCTCCACCTCCACCGTGCTCCCGCCAGCCCACCCTGCTTCTGTCCCACTGGCCCCCTTGCGACTCTGCCTGGAACACGATTCTCCTGTGTGTCCCTGAGGCTCCCGCTCGCCTCCTCTGCCGGGTGTCGCTTTCCCAGCAAGGTGCTCCTTGGCTCCTAACTGTGCGTGTTTAACCCCTGGACAACGTGCTTCCCCTCTGCCTGTCAGCTTTAGCATTTTTGTCCTTATCCCCTTTCCCTAACATCACACCTACTTCACTTCTCTGGATTACTGTCTGTCTTCCCCGGGAATGGAGCCTCCTCCAAGCAAGGGTGCTCGTCAGCATTGTTTCGTGCTGACCCCCAGGGCCTGGCACCTAGGAGGTTCTCAGAGAATGTCTTTCAGTGAATGAATGCATGAGCTCGTCCGATCTCCCCGCCAGCCTGTGAGAAAGGGATCTGTAGTCCCGTTATCTTCAGAGCAGGAGGCTCTGAAACCCGGCACCCGGCCCCAGGTCACAAAGCTGGAAGTGATCTGTAGGGCTGGGATTCGAAAGCTGGCCTCTCTGCCTCACAGGCAGGGCGGCAGCAACATTGTGGGCACTTTTCAACCACGTCCAAAGCCTCTGGCCTGGCCTCATTTCAGGTGGGACCTTCCCCGCCTAGGCTGGCTGCCTGCCCCGCTGGAGGGCCCGGAGCGGGCAGCAGCGCCCCCTGCGGACACACCATGCGCCCGGGGCTCCAGGAGCTGGTGGGTGGGGGGTCGGAAGCCGGGCGCACACCTCAGACTCCGGCGTGGGGGCCCTCAGAGCTGAAGTGCGTGTGCCCACAAGCATGAGCTGGGGTCGCCGTCACGCCCTCGCCTGGTCTCCGTGAGGGGAGGCGCTCCAGGGCTGGGCTCCACAGACCTGCGCTCAGTGCCTGCCTGGACCGCTCTCTAGCTGGGTGGACCCGAGCAAGCCAGAGCCTCACACGCTGCTTGCGTCACACAGGGGCAGTCGCGACACCTGCCTCACAGGAGTACCTCAAGGACCCGGCGGGCCGCGCTCAGGTACCACCTCCTCGGCCAGCCCTCCCCAGACGACGCATCAGCATCGGACATTGTCATGTCCCCGCCCACTGTCTCTCCCACAGAGCGTCAGCTCCATTGTGCAGGGGCTTTGCTCGCCGCTCATCCCAGAAGCCTCAAGCATCGCCGGCCGCATAGGAGGGCTTAAGGAAAACGCTTGTCAGCTGGGACACGCTTTGCGCGTGGCTGGCACACGGCATTCAATAGGCGCCATCGTTATCACCATCACTGTGCATTCGTCTATCCACTTATGCATTGATTCATTTGCTCATTTCCTAGTGGATTCACTCACATGTGTTTCTATTTTAATTGAGGCAAAATATACACAACATAAAACTTGCCATTTTAACCATTTTTAGATGGTTCAGTGGCATTAGGCGCATTCACATTGTTGCGCAACCATCACCGCCGTCCATCTGCAGAACGTTTCTTCTTTGCAGACGGCAACTCCGTCCCGTTAAACACTAGCTGCCCCGTGCCCCCTCCCCGGCCCCTGGCACCCACCACTCGACTTCCCGTCCCTATGAACTGACTGCCATAAGAGCCTCACTGTAAGTGGAACCCTCTGGTATCTGTCCTTTGGTCACATGTATTTCTTGAGCCCCTGCTGCATACGCGGGGAGTAGTTCTTGCAGCACTAAAGTGAGGATTGACTGAGATCGACGCGGGCGAAACGCCGAGCACGGGCAAGTCTCAGGGGAAGAGCCCAAAGAAGATTCGGGCCCCAACCCCTGCACCTTCCTGTCTGAGGCCCTAATTCTGACTAGGGTCCGCATTTCCCGCGGCGGCCGCTATGCTCGGCACAGACACCAGATGGCAGCTTCGTGCCATGGAGAGGCCTTTGGCTGCCGCCCGCGGCGCGGAGCAGGGCGGTGCTGTGGGCAGAGGGCGCGCGTCTGGGGCTGCAGGGGCAGCAGGCAACGATAATAAAATTATGTATGTACTCTATGGACTACTTTGACGGAGTAGGTTTTTGAATGTAACAAGATAAGTCAACTTGAGTGGTAATATATTTTGGGAAATCAGCTCACTACAAATGGTGACTGTAAACATTGTACTGTAAATGCTTTGTAGTTATCCCCCAATAAAAAAAAAAATACAGTTCACACACACACACACACACACAAAAAAGAAAAGGGCTTCTGGGTATGGAATACATAGGCCTAAGTCCCCCAGGGTTGACTTACACGCAGATAGCGAGGCCCCGGCAGGGAGAATGAGGAGGAGGGGAGCGGGCAGCATGCCGCAGCGGAAAGAGCATAGGGCGTGTCGGCACTCAAGTTGGTGCACTCAAGCCTAGCTAGGCCACTGTTCTGCTGTATGGTGTTAGGTGAGTCTCTTCACCTCTCTGAGCCTTGACTTTATGTCTGTAAAATGGGTCTTCTGATAGCCTCTCTGCAGGGTTGTTGGGAAGAGTAGATGGAGAGGGACAGGCAAAGCCCTGTGTTCATTAATGCTGGGGAGAGAGAAGCTCCCTCTGTGATAATGGCAGAGCCATGAGATGAAGGGACTCTTTGTCCCCCTCACACCATTCAACAAAGATTACTCCAGGCTGGACGCGGTGGCTCACACCTGTCATCCTAGCACTCTGGGAGGCCGAGGAGGGAGGATGGTTTGAACTCAGGAGTTCGAGACCAGCCTGACCAAGAGAGAGACTCCATCTCTACTGAAATAGAAAAAATTAGCTGGGGGTGGTGGTGCGTGCCTGTAGTCTCAGCTACTCAGGAGGCTGAGGCAGGAGGATCACTTAAGCCCAGGAGTTTGAGGTTGCTGTGAGCTAGGCTGACACCACAGCACTCTAGTCCAGGCAACAGAGTGAGACTCTGGCTCAAAAATAAATAAAATAAAATAAAATAAAATAAAATAAAATAAAATAAAAGTCACTCCAGTTCCTACTTACTAACTTCTCACCGCGTGCCCGGCCCCTAAGCCAGGTGCTTGGCAAACCCAGGGAGGTCAGCACATTCTCAGCCCCAGTCCAGCCTGCCGGTCAATGGCAGATAGCGTCTCTCTAGTCCTCCTGCCACTGGCTTCTCTGCCCGTCTGCCTTCAGGAGCCCTTTTGTTTTCTAAGTGGAGTGGCCAGGCAGGGGATGTCATAGTCTCATTTTACATATTCCTATCTGACCTCAGAAACTAGTTTTTATTGCCCACAAGAACTCTGATTTAAGAAGCCAAACACAAAAGGTCACAGATTGTATGATCGTAGTTATGTGAAATGTCCAGGAAAGGCAAATCCGCAGAGACAGAAAGTAGATTAGTGGTTGCCAGGAGCTGAGGGAGGGGAGGAGGGAAGAAACTGCTTAATTTGGGGGTGATGAAAATGTTTTGGAACTAGGCAGAGCTGGTGATTGTACAACATTGTGAATGTGCTAAGTGCCACTGAATTGTTCATTTTAAAATGATTAATTTTATTTTATGTGAATTTCACCTCAATTGAAACAAAGTTTAATTTAAGATATGTTACTGCCATTGTGACCATTAAAAATAAAGCCTGGGGGCAGGTGCAGTGGCCTTCCAAACCTTGAAATCCAAAGCCTGAATCTTTTCTCCCTCTAATGCTAGAGGAAGGACTGTATCCATTTGTCTGTCTGTGTGTCCATCCAGCTTTCTAATCATTCTTTCCATTCACCTGCTCACCCACCCATTATCCACTATCTACTAGCATATCTGTCCTCCTATTATTCATTCACCAGTCTGTCATTCCCTCTGCCTACTCACCTACTAGTTTATCCATCCATCCACCAACCTACTTACCCACCATCCCGCCCATGTTCCCATCCTTCTATCCTTTCACCCATCCTTCTACCCATCCTCCCATGCATCCTCCCACCCATTCTTCCATCCATCCATCTAGGAGAACCTTTAGCCCCTCCTCTGTTTCAGACACCATAATTTCAATAATAAGCAACTCCAACTCGTTCAGTATGTTCAAGAAGTTCCCTATGTCCATGTAAAGACTATGATAAATGCTCCAGGGAAGCTTAGGGAGTTGTGGGAACACGTAGCAGGGGTGGCTAATTCAGCTGGGAGTCAGGGGAGCATTGGGGAAGGCCTCCTCAAGTGCAGACTTAAAGAATAAATTGGAGAAAACCAAAAAGAGTGCTTTTCCTGGGGAGGGGAGAGGTGGAGGGAGGGGGCGGGGGGTGCTTCTTGCAGAGGGAACTGCAAGGTTCAATTCCCGGGTGCGAGAGTCTGGCAGAAGGACATGTCCGGTGTGGCTGACGTTTAGCATTTGGCGGGGAGGGAACAGTGGCCAGAAAGGGTAGAAGAAGGACCCACAGGCAGTCCTTCCAGTCTGGGGCTATATGGGCTGGGACACAGAGCTTAGACTTTTCAGAGGACAGTGGGGAGCCATGGGAGGGTTTTAGGCCAGAGAGTGACCTGATGGGATATGCATTTTAGACAGATCCCTCCTGCAGTGTGGACTGGGCAGGGCAGGCTGGGAGATGGGAATCCAGAAGGAGCCAGGTGCGAGAAGTGGCCTTGGGGTGCATGCATGTCCCTGGGCGTGTCCTCAGACAGGACTGAGGTGGTCCAGCGATGGATGGGCATTCTCACTCACTCCTGCCCACCCCCAGCTGTCCTTAGCAGCTCCCTCCAGCAGCCTACTGTGCCGCTGCTGGGATGTGAAGCTGGGGGCTCATGCTTCGTCACTTCCCATTGGCGGTGGCTATGGGCTCTAGGCTCCTGCAGGGGCGGGGGTGGAGGAGGGAGGAGGTAGCCTGTCCAGGGACAGGGGTCCTTCTCCCAGTGCTCCTCTCCTCTCCATCCCCATTGCACAACAATCTGTTCTTGTACCTCCTCTTACTGCATTGCCGCCCCAGGAAAGGAACTGGGATTATTAGTCTCATTTCACAGATGAGGAAGGAGGGGCACAGAGAGGCAAAGTGACTTGCTCAAAGGTCCACACCTAGAAAGCAGCCAAACTGAGGCTTGTATTCAATTCTGCCTGACCTTGGAGCTCCTGCCCATTCAACTCAGATAAGCACTCCCTTAATATTCTCCATCTTAAAAAAATGCTAGGAAGTACTATCATCCATGCCTATGTTTCCATATCTACATGCCCACACTGAGAAGCAGAATAAAATGATAGCCAAGCATGTGGGCTATGGAGTCACAGGGCCTGGGTTTGAATCCTGGCTCCCCTCCTTACAGAGAGCCATGTGACCTTGGGCAGGTTACTTAGCCTCTCTGGCCTGTTTTTGCATCTACCAGAAGGGATAAATGCAAGTGACTGCCACGTGGGATATTGGGATGACTTCGTGAGTTAACCTGTACAAATGTGGTGTTTTAATAACAGCTAACTTTCATTGAGGGCAGGCCATATGCCAGGCATTGTTCTTACACTTTACACATATTTACTGTTAGGTTATTAAGTGTGGAATGTCTGATTTCCTTAAGTACTAAGTTTGACACTTGATATCTTTGACATTTCATTTTGACACTTCTTGTTTTTATTTTTTATTGTGAAGGTACATCCTCATTCTTTCAAGTGCACATTTTGGCTTGTGATTATCTTTCAAATTTTTTATTTTAGAGCAATTTTTGTGAAGCCATGGATAAGTCAACAATTCATGTTATTTTTGAATATGAGTTCCATGGTGGAACCAATGCAGCACAGACAGCTCAAAATATCAACGAAGTGTTTGGGAAGGATGTGGCTAATGAACGCACCATATGTCAATGGTTTGAGAAGTTCCGTTCTGGTGATTTTAATCTTGAAAATGAGCCATGTGAGTGACCTGAGACCAAGGTGGATAATGATGAACTGAAAGCTGTAATGGAAGTGATTCCATCTCAACCTACACGTGAATTAGCAGCAAGGTTTGACGTTACTATTCCAACAATACTGGACCACTTGAAACAAATGGGCAAGGTAAAGAAGCTGGATAGATGGGTTCCACATGAATTAAATGAGTATCAGAGGAGAAATCGTCTTGAAGCTTGCCTTTCTTTGCTGTCATGACATAAAGGTGAACTATTTCTATACGGTATTGTTATGTGTGATGAAAAATGGATTCTTTTTGACAATCACAAGCATTCAGCACAATGGTTTGACAAAGATGAAGTGCTGAAACACAGTCCAAAACCAAATATTCATCAAAAAAAAAAAAAAGCTAATGGTGTCTGTTTGGTGGTCCAGCACTGGTATTATCCATTACAGCTTCATGAAACCTGGTCAATCATTTACAGCAGATGTTTGCTGCAACCAATTGGATGAAATGGTGAGAATGTTTGTGATTAAGCAGCTGAGATTGGTCAAAAGAGACAGGCCAATCCTCTGGCAAGACCACATGTCGCACAAACAACGCTGCTCAACCTACAGCAGCTGGACTTGGAAACTCTGTCATCCACCATATTCCCCAGACCTTGCACCAACTATCTACCGCTTCTTCCAGGCTTTGGACCACCTCTTGCAAGGAAAACTATTCAATTCTCAGCAAGCTGTGGAAAATGCCTTTCTCAATTTCATGGCCACTCGCTCTCCAGGCTTCTTTGCTGCTGGCATAAACAAGCTACCATTAAGATGGAAAAACTGTGTTGATAGTTTAGACACATACTTTGATTAATTGTCTTGTTTCTTGTCTGAGATATAAAAAACTAAACTTTTGTTTCAAAATCAGACATTTAATATTTAATGACATAATAATTTAATTCTCACAACAGCCCTGTGAGGCAGGCATCACTATTAGCCACATTTTACCAATGAGGAAGATGAGGCCCAGAGAGGTGAATTAAGTTGCCCTCAGTGACACAGCCAGGGAGCAGCAGAGGCAGGATTCAAACCCACGAAGACCAACCTCCAAAGTCGCCTTCTTATTGCTGTGCCCCCCAGAAGCAGTAGTTAATGTTCAACAGATGGCAGCTAGAGTGACTGCAGCCACCACCCCCACCTCCACCATCGCCGTCATCCACCATCTCCAGGGACCTCCAACTCTGCTGCCAGGGAGGATGTGAGGCAGACACAAGGGCCAGGTCCTTCTTTGCTCAAGGCCTGGGCCTGGCACAGCCTTTCTCCGAAGGCCTCTGGGCAGTTGGCTCAAGAGAAGTGAGCAGGGTCCTTCCTTCTCTTAGTTCTATTGAAACAGAGAAACCGAGAGGCTGGGCTGGACCCTGGGGCAGGAGGAGTGAGGAAGGCTGGACACTCAGAGCTCTGCTCAGGCCCAGCCTGGAGCCCCATTTCCCGACTTGATCGACAGGCGTGCCCCTCCCACACCCCCAACAGTGAGTGTCAGCAATCATCTCCTCTCTGGGTGTGGCGGCCCTCTTAGGGGTCCTGGGCCATCTGACATCAGCTACTTTTCCTCAGTGCGATTGGGAGGCTTCAGTCCTGCAGGGGCCTAGTGAGAAACTAATGAGGCTGGCCCCCCTCCCCCATGCCCCTGCCTGCCCAGCCCCACCCAGCCCTACTCTCTCAAGGACACCTCCCTAGCCACCTTCAAGTTTCATCAGAAAGGGGCTTGAAAGCCTCCTTGATCCTCACTGTAATTAAAAGGAGGCATCCTCCTGGACTCATTGGGCTGCATTTTCTTTTCCTCCTTGGAACATTTGCTCAGCCTCTGAGCCGGAGCCTGGTGCCTGGTTAATTGAAAGTTACAGATGAACAAGGACATGGCCCTCTTGGGAGGAGATGAGGAGAGGCACAGGCTGGTGTTGGCTGCCTGCTTTTCCGGTGGGGAGGGGGTGGCCATGCTCAGGCTTGTCAGGAGGAGGTAGGGCAGGGGTCTAGAGGAGCCGCAGCCCCAAATCAGAGCAGGCCCCCTACAGTCCCCACAGCCCCTGACGGAAGCCCCAGGTGCTAGACATCCAAATTCTAAACAACTCATGTGCTCACTTTCTACAGAGAAATGACGAAATAGAGCAAAACGAAGAGCCCAGAGTGATCCAGTCTTGGGGCAGCTGGAGACAGTCTTCGCTAATACCTGGGCATGTACAGCCTTCTGGAACTTTCTGGACACTTTGCACAAACAAATGCTTTTTACTGCCCCCCTCCTGGTTGTAAAAATGATAGATGTTCATTGTAAACAGCTTGGAAAATAGTTTTTAAAAGTATACAAACATTTTTAACCACCCCCACATAATGTCATATCCAGAAATATGAATGTGAGTGTGGGCTCTGGAGTCAGTCCTGGCCTTGGTGAGGAATTTAATTTCCTGTGCCTCAGTGGGTCCCATCCATAGAATGGGAATCATAGTGTAGTGGCTACCTCGGCTATCTCAGGGGTTACGAGCAGGAATGACATCACTGCGTATCCTGCCCAGCGCCATGCGATGAATGCAGCTAGTGCCGCAGCACACGCTGATAGCCCTCGGGAAGGTCTCCCTCCAGGGCACAACAGGATACAGCACAGTATGAATGATACTGTGTGTATATAATATTGTGGTCTATTATATGCATCATTAAATTTTAGACACTTTTAGAAAAATGACACTTTTCTTTTATAATATCACTTTCAATGGCTGGGTCATGTTTCACGGTCTGAGAGTGTCATCATTTAGCCCACCAATCCTACTGTTGAACTTCTGGGTAAATTCCTTTCTTTTTTTGCTGTTGTGATATATAAACTGTGATGGAAATTTTTGAATACAAATTTGGGCCAACATCTCTGAGTCTTTCCCTAAGAAAGGGAGTCTTAGACGTGGAATTGCTGACTCAAAAGGAACACACATTCTTACTATATTATGTCCAGAAAGTTTTTAGAAAGTCAATTTAGACATCTGTTTTATTTCCCTGTGCCAGTTATGATTTTTAAAAGATTTGTAGACTTAATGAACGAGGAAGATCTCTCCGTTTGCTTTAGTTACTAGGTGAAAAGACAAGTATTTTGGGTATTTGATGACAAGTATTTGGTAGTTGATAGAGCAAGTTTCTCATCTATTAAATATTTATACCTCTGGTTTCTTTCCTATAAATTGATGATAATAATATCTGACTGGGTGCGGTGGCTCACGCCTATAATCCTAGCACTCTAGGAGGCCAAGGAGGGAGGATCGCTTGAGGTCAGGAGTTCGAGACCAGCCTGAGCAAGGGTGAGACCCCGTCTCTACTGAAAATAGAAAGCTTAGCTGGGCATCGTGGTGAGCACCTGTAGTCCCAGCTACTCGGGAGGCTGAGGCAGGAGGATCGCTTGAGCCCAGGAGTTTAAGTAGCTGTGAGCTATGATGACACCACTGCACTTCATCCAGGGCAACAGAGCGAGACACTGTCTTAATAAAATAATAATAATAATAATTATCTATTTCATGGGGTTCTTGTGAAGATTAAATGAATTAATACATATAAAATTTTTAGAGCCCTTCCTGGTAAATGCCAAATAAACCTTAGTGGGTATTGTTACCTTTGGGCTGTGGTTGCCAAATCCCATAGGCATAATTCAGGGCCTGCCTTCTGATGGAAAGAGCACTGTGTGATTTTATATAGGTCTCTGGCCCTCTCTGGCCCTCAGGTTCTCAATCTGCCAACTGGGGCCAAGAACACCTGTGTTGCATGCCTCAGAATATAATTGGAAGAGCCGACTGAGGACTTACCTCTCAAGAGCTGGACATGTGACGCTTTACTGCCTCTCTTCTGGCTTTGTGGGTCTCAGATTCCAAAGACAGTACGGGAAGTCTTCCTGGAGAAAGGGCACCAAAGCCAAGACTTGAGAGCAGTTGGAATTAGCCAGCTGGGGGTAAGGAAGAGGGTGCCCCAGGCAGAGCAAACATGCCATGCAGAGGCTAAGGCAGGAAGAGTGTCAAGGTCTGGGGGAACCAGTGAAGGTGGGCAGAGCCAGGGGCAGAGGGGCTGGTGAATGGGGAGAGAGGAAGCAGGAGCCTGGAAAGGAGACTAGATGGGAAGTGTCCCAGATACCCCATCCCACAGGGGTCTCTACCTCCACTGAACTTTCCTGCTCTTCTTTCCATGGATATCTTTTGTATTGTTGTTTGAGTGCCAACCCCTTCCTGGGAAAAACTAGAAGGCAAACCCTGTGTGGAATAGGGAATTTGTAAGCCTTTTCTCTAAGCTTTGGTGTCTGGGGGATAAAATAGGCACACTAATAGTACCACCTCTTATGGTTTTAGTGCCAGTGTCAAGGTTGATGACAATGTTGCCAAGAGCCCAGTTCCATGTTTCTGTTCTGCCAACTTGGAGGGTTGGCTCATCCTTTCGTAGTCATCGGATGGCAGCAGAAACTGCATGCATCACCACCTCACCCAGCCGCATAGACTCAGAGAAGGGGGACATGTCCCTTCAGGCCTGTGCATTTTAAACTCTTAATTGAAGCATAACCCACATAAAGAAAAGTATGCAAAAGTAAGTGTGCAGCTCAGTGCTTCCCTGTAACCAGCACCAGATCAAAAAGCAGAACCTCACCAGCCCCCCGGGATTCCTCTTGCCCCGTCTTTCAGTCACTGCCTGCAATAAGGGTAACCAGTGTCCTGAAATCTAACACCACACTTCACCCCAGCCTGGCTGTGAGCTTTGTGTAAGTGTAATCATACACTGTGTGCTTTTAGTGTCTTTTGCCCAACATTACGTTGGTGTGATGTACCCTTGTTGTGTGTAGCTGCAGTATGTTAATTCTCCGTGCTGTGTAATATTCCAGTGTACAGATATACCACAATTTATCTATCTAATCTTCTGTTGAGGAACTTTCGACTGTTTTCACTTTTTGGCTATTATAAATAGTGCTTCTATGAACATTCTTGCACACATCTTTCGGTGAACATTAAGAATGCATTTCTGTTATGTAATACCTAGAAGTGGGATTATTGGGTCAGAGTATGCATATATTCAGCTTTAGTAGCTACCCAGGCATCAGGCTTTTAAAACACTTTATTATGAAAATTTTCAAGCATATGGAAAAGTTGAAAGAATAATAGTGAGCACTACCACCTGGATTCTACTGTTAGCATTTTACTGTATTTGTTTTATTGTATCTCCATCAATTTGTCTATCCATCTATTCATCCATTTTTTTTTGTCCAGCATCTATTTATAAAGGCAAAAATACTTTCCAATTTTACTGCCGCACCCATGACTCCACCAATCACTGACCAAGGGAATAGAGTCACATGATTGACTTAGACCAGTCAGAACTCATGCCCTGGAGCTGGGGCAGACCCCGCCCCACCGGAGCTCGAGGCTGCTGGTACACGAACAAGATCTGAGTTTGGTATTGGGGAAGAAGGGAGAGAGTGGCTGTCAGTTCACGAGCTGTGTCTCTCCAGAGACTACCTTGGCAGGCAAGAAAATGGGCTGTGTGGGCCCTGAGCATCCCCAAGGAAAGGCAGTGTCGCCCACACAGCTGCGAGTGGGAACAAACAGTTGGCTTCTCTGCCTCATTTGCTCCTTATGACCTTCCCCGCGGGCTCTGGCAGTCCCAGGGAGCCCAGGCAGCGGGCGGGTCTGCTTCTTCCCTCAGCGTATGAAGGGGGCAGGCCAGGTGGGTTGTAGCTCAGCCCCTACCTTGGGGTGCTGATGTCACCTTGGAAGAGGCAGGGCTGTGCACGTAGCACATGACATATGTGCCCTGGCACATAACGAGAGCTCAATAAATACTCTGTTATTTTTTCCAAAGCTCAATCCCGGGCTTTAGGCCTCTCCCGAGGCCTCGGGTTCCTCATCAACAAAAATGGGAAAGTAAGAAGAACAGTTGATAGAGCAATCTCTGCCCCACCTTTCTAGGGTTCGGTGCCCCTGAGCCAGCAAGCTGTATTTGTCCCCCCCCCCCACCCTTCTCTCTCTGTAAAGGACTAGAAAGAAAGGAGCTCTAGAGGCACGGGTCTCAAAGTGGCCCTGGTGACAGCCCCAGCATCGTGCGGGGGCGCGTCAGACGCGCAGGGCGTCAGGCCCCGCCGACTCCTGCCAGGCGGTCCCCGTGCGGTGGAAAGTCAACCGCGGCGACCCTGGCGGCAGGTCAGAGCCGCCCGGGGCTCTGGGAAAGGCGAGTTCGTCCCCGCCCGCAAAGGTCCTGAGTTAGTGGAGCTGAGAGGACCTGGGTGGTTCTAACCCGAAGCCAAGGCTCAGAACCGCTGCTTTAGAAGTTTGGGGAACGTTCTGTCAGCTATCTGCTGGCGTTTGTGTGCTCATCCGTTCATTCGCTCATTTACATGTGCGCTTGTTTGTCCGTGTTTGCTTGCTTGCTTCTTCGGGGAATCCCCTTTGCTCTGCCGGGCGTGCCCTCCTTGCTCGTGCGTTCAGCCACTGCAGTCCGCGCAGCCACCACGCAGGCGCGAGCTCGGCCGCGACGGCCCGCCAGGCAGACCCTTTTCCCGGGGCCTGGCGGTCCGGCTGCGGCATGAGGACGGAGGGAGCGTGCCCACACGGCGCCTCCAGCCACGCTGGGCAAGTCCAGGGGCCTCCGGAGCACGGGGCGGTGGCGGGGCAGGGGACCACCAGAAGGCTCTGGAAGTATGAGCAGGAGTTCACCGAACAGACCAGAGGGTGGGGAAGGGCACATGTGGCAGAGGGCAAGGCCCGAGACGAGAACAGCAAGAAGAGTGTGTGGGGCAGCTGGCTGTGGCTGAAGGTAGGGGACCAGATCGGACAGGGCCTTGCAGGGCGTGGCGAGGAGGTGGAACGCCATTCTCGGTGCTGCGGGAGGCCGCGGGAGGACTCTCTGCAGGCGAGTCTCCCGCCTGCCTTACTCCGGAGAAAGAGCTCTCTGGCCGTGTGGAGAACGGGCCAGAGGTCAAGATGAGGAGGCCCCTGCGGCCGCCAGGTGAACCATGGCGGGGCCTGGCGGGGGGTGGGGGGTGGGGGGTGAATGGAAGAGGTCTGAGTTGAGATATACTGGGGGCGGGGGAGCACCCCCAGATGACAGTCCCACATCACAGGCCCGAGGGGGTCTGGGGAGGGGAAGCAGGGATCTGGCTGAGGCTGAAGTGTGATTCTGAATGTCCCGGTTGGCTCCAGCTGCAGGCCCCACGTGACCACTATTAGCCTGATTGGGGGTTGGCTCCCTCCTTTAAATCAAGTCTAATGAGGCCATTGTTTTGTTGCAAAGCTTCAGCTTAAAAATATTCTAAGTGCAAGGGCCAATTTTTAAAATGAATGTTTCAATGAGCCAGGACCTGGTAACATGCCCTTAGGGAAATGTTACTCTTGGGGTGGGAGTGAGGTGGGGGTGAGGAAAGAGCCCAAATGCAAACGCTGGTCTCCAGCTACCCGGTGTCCCAGGTCTCTTCTCCCATTAGACCAACTCAGAAATCGTCTGCTGCCAGGAGAATCTAAAATCGGCTCTTCCCAGGTGTACAGTCACCTTCCTCTCACCCCTGGTAGGGTAAGGTTCTTTGCTTACACGCCTCCAGGGACAGGGAGCTCACTCACTACCGAGCAGCTCATTCATGGGAACATCTAGTTCCTTAGGTTGAACTGGAGCCTGTCTCCTGGGGTACCTCTCTTACTGCTAACACACACTCCTTTGGCCCCTCTGGGGTCATGGAATACTCCACACCCTTTGCCTTCATTCATTCATTCGCTCTGTGGTTTTTAAAGCAAGTCACTTCATTTCAGTAAGCATCATTTTTTTCATCCATTAAGCGGGAGTAATTAGACCTACCCTACGAGTTTTTGGAGGTATTAATGACAGAGGTTAGGCAGGGCTTAGTCAGCTGGTGTGTATTGCAAAGAGCTGGCTCTGCTCTCAGGATTAGGAAGCCAAAAGTGGATCCATTTTGAGCGTTGGCGTTTGGCAAACATTGTGCCAGGACTGGGCACACAAAGACAAATGCGACAGTTTTTCCCAGCATGCCAGTGGGAGGGGTTCTGCTACAAACCAGAGCCGGTGTGTCCCTTCTCCCCATCCCACCACTGGGGGATACCCCACTCCCGTATGGCTATCATCAAACAAAGGTCACATGCAGCTTCTTCCTAGATTATTTGCATGTTTATTTGTGTAATTCCAGATCTGGAAGTTGCAAAACTAGTATAAAGAGTGTCTGTATAAGCTCTTCACCCAGATTCCCCAAATGTAATTTTTCCACATTTGCTGGCTTTATCATTCTCTCTTGTTCTCTCACTCACTCACTCCCTTCACACATATGTGTGTATATATTGTATTATTTTTTCTGAATCATTTGAGAATAAGTTACAGACATGTTACCCCTTTACCCTGAATATTTCAGCATGCATTTCCTAATGCAAGGGCATTCTGTTATATAATCACAGTGCATTGATCAAAATCAGGTAATTAAATTGATACAATATTATTATCTCATCTGCATGTCTTATTCAATTTTCACCTATTTTTTCACTAATGCCCTTTATAGCAAAACGAAAAAAATGTTTTTCTGGTCCAGGATCCAATTCAGGATCATGCTTTGTATTCAGTTGTCATATTTCTTTAAGCTGTACAATTCTTTAATCTTTGTCTTTTACAACCTTGACGTTTTTCAAGAGCATAGGCCAGTGGTTTTGTAAACTGTCCCTCAATTTGGGTTCCTAGATTGTTTTAAACAGTGTTTCTTGATGTGATGGGAGGCTGATTTTCTCCACTGGGAAGGCTTGGGTGCTCGTTAGGATGGATTTCTGGGCATGAGCCCAGACTGCCTGCACCAGAATGTCTGGGGTGGGGCCTGGGGATCAGATCTTTACCCAGCACTTTCCGATTCTCACGTGCACTGATTGAAAGCTTTCTTCTTCTGAAGATGCAGGGAAGGTTCTGTGCTCTGGGGCTCTGGGCTGGTGCTTGAAGCATGGTCCTGTGAACTCTGTGCACCGCTACTCTGAAGTCCCCTGCAGGCTCACTGGGGCGGTGGAGACCCTGCCCTCCTCCAGAGCAGCTGGCAGAAAAGCTGGGGCTGATTTCTGAGGCTCCAGCAGGAAAGGGGCAGGAGCACGCCCAAGTCCATGCTGTGGACTTTCCTGGTCCCCTCTTGCCTTAACTCTCCCTAGCCTTAGATCTTTGCCTTGTGTCCTGTGTTGTGTCAATGCCCATGAAGGCAACTGTGGTGTAGTGGAAAGATCTGGGCTCAGGCATCCAGTCCCACAACTTGCAGCTGTGTGGCCCTGAGGGAGTTGCTTTCCCTCCCTGAGCCTGAGGATACTCTTCTATAAATGGAAACGCCTACAATTCTGCAGGATTGTGGTAGGGAGTAAACAGTATTCTACGAGAAAGTACTGGCTACGTAGAAAGCATCTGGGAAATGTGGATGTCCTTTCCTTGTCCCTGCATTCCTGTAATTTGGAGAACTGCTGTGTGAAGTGCAGATGACTAGTGACCTCCAGCTGCAGTGCCTTTGGGATCTGCCACAGTGTTTGGGCCAAGTTCACACTCTCCCTGGCAGCTCTAGTCAAGGCCTGAGCACAGCGCAGTTACTAGGGCATGGACATTTTTCCAGTGTGGAACTCTTCTAATGACAGCCTTGCGCTGGGGCTCTGGCGTCTGGCTGTGACTGTTCCAGTGCTTCGCTGTGGCCCAAGGCTCTTGCTACCCTCACCTCCTTCCTTCCCCACCTCCTCCCACAGATGTCTGGCCGCCAGCGCCCCTGCCAATCCCTGCCTTTCTCCACTTCGTTGTTTAAAGACATTTTCTCCAATAGCTAGAAGAGAAGATTTGAAATGTTTCCAACACAAAGAAATAATAAATGCTTGAAGGGATGGATATGTTAAATACTCTGATTTGATCATTACACATTGTATCAAAATATCACATGTACCCCATAAAAATGTATTGTTATTATGTACTGATAAGAATTTTTTTAAAAAAGGTGATTACTCCAACAAAGTCTTGCACTTCTACCTCTGTCTTGGCATCTGCTTCCTGGCACACCTGGACTCACACCAGCCTCAAGTAAACGCCAAGACATTGTCTTGAGAGCAGCAGGTGGAACGCCCAGTGAGAGCATCGCTGGACCCTGTGTTTCGCTAGACAGTGTTAGGATATTATCAGAGTTGTCTGTCATGCTCGGTCTCATTGCCCATGTCCATTAGCTTTTTTTAGGACAAGAAAACTCTTCCTCCAAAAGCAAAATATGTACCATCCTTAATCGCATGTGCATTGTAATGAGACACCTTGTCAGTAAATTGTCCTCCTCCACATTGGCAAGCCCATGTGACTTTTTTTTTTAAAGTACAGTTTATTATGTTATTTCTGATTATAAAAATAATGCCCTGTCGGTGACACAGACAGAGGTGCCAGATGTCAGAACAAAGGCACACGGGGAGCCCCAAAATGGAAATGCAAGGGGCCTGAAGGTGTATGGCTAGTGGGCTGCCATGGGGTCAGCTGGACCCAGTGAGGTCATCCTGAGGGTAAAACGAGAAAATGCTTGGTGGGGGTGGTTGTTGCAGGGCCTCAGTGAACAGTCATTATCACCGTCGTCATCATTATCGTCGTCTGCCACAGCTTCAACAGCCAGCTTCTCTGAGCAGCCCTGCCGATGGCTCAAGGAGCCTGAAGTGTGTCCCAGGGAAGGTTCTAGGAGGATTGTGAAAGGGATGGTTCATGAGGGTGGAGAGAGGAGTGAGCAGCTGGTGCTGTGGTACGGTCACAGTAAGTCATCAGAACGGCTGATCTGGGCGTTTCCCACATGCCAGGCCCTCTTCCAGCACTGGATGCTTATTAAGCCACAAATCCTCACCCCTGAAAGGAAGATGCAGCAAGAGGCGGCCACTGCTCCCACATTTCCACCTGAAGGGGGGCGGCGGTTAGATCAGTACAGGATTGGAACAGGAGATGACAAAATGGTTTTTCAATCTTTAGCTCAAGACCCACCGCATACTGAAAAAGGATTGGAGTTGGAGAAGCCAGGGAGTGGAAAACAGAAAGAAGACATCCTTGGGAGAAAATACGCACGTAATATACCTAAACCTACACATACACTTCCTATGATTTAGTTGCCTAAGATTTAATGCAAATTTTCAACATACATAAAATAGTGTTAATATCCTCAATATATTTTTTAAAAACTCTTCCAAGCAAATAAAATAAATACAAAAACAAGATGCCTATGAGCTGCAAATTCACAAAATAAATACAAAAGGCCAGAAAGCACATGAAAAAAAAGTCCAGCATCAGTAAAATTCAAAGAAATGTAAGCTAAAATATTAAGACATCTTTAGCTATGGATTGAAAAAGATTTTTAAAAATGAGAAGACCTGGTTTTGGAAAGGGTGTGGAGAAATCATCACTGCCATATATTTCCGGGGGGATAAAAATGGACACAGCTTTCCTGGGGGACGATTTAGCACTAGGTATGAGCAGCCTTAAAGACGCACAGACTTTTTGACCTGGAAATTCTGCTCCTGCGAGTTTATCCAGGGGACACAGAGCTATGGATCTAGCTAGCCATAGATCACGGAACTTGATCTTCAAGACTGAGAGCCGTTTTGTGATCTTTTCTGTCAGTTGGATCAAGGGTTGTGGCCACCCAGCCTGGAAAATGTTCGTTCCTTAAAGTGATCTGCATGGTTTTTTTTCATAGAGGAGAAATACGAAGTCTGCAGCCAAACATTTTGTGAGCATTTGGTGAGGTGGACCCCACCTGAGGCCTTGGACTTTTGAGGGTCCCTGGAGAGACCCACGTGGCAGCCAGAGCCTCTGTTTCCGTATTACAGACAGCCCAGAAGAAATCGCATAATTACCTGCCATCAAGGTGAGCTGGGGACCCCAAATGCCACATTTCTTTGCTCTTGCCTGGAATGGTATCAGCTCAGTGCTGTCGCCCTGGCTACCCCATGCTAATCGGGAGCTCTAATTAGGAGGCACATCTGAACGATGAAAAGGGAGAGACAGCTTAGCTGGTAAGCGACGACGATTTGGTAGACAAAACCCTTCCAAACCTGGGGCTCTGGCGGGGTGGAGCCTGACCGAAGAGGTCCTTCTCCAGGAGCAGTGCCGGAGCCATGGCTGCGACAGCTCTGCTCTGCTCTGAGTGCTTGGTCTGGGCAAGGCCTGCACTGTGTGCCTGCCTTGCTGCGACTCATGGCACCTTAACAACAGTTTTGTGAGGACACTGGGTCACAGAGAGATTCAAGCAACGTGTTCAGAGTTGCTCAGAGAGTGAGCGCCAGAGCCAGGACTCCTGTGAGGGGCTGTGACCCCAAAGCCGGAGCCTGTGACGGCTGTTCACTGCCGTGCGTCCATTCGTCCATCCACTCATTTATTCGGTCATGTATTCGTTGCTCTTTTACTGTGTGTCAGGCACTGTTCTGGGCATTGAGGACACGGTAGTGATTTAGGAAAAGTCCCCATCCTTCTGGAGCATCCTTTATCGTGGAGGGAGGTGGCCAATAAGTTCATAAGCGTGTGAGTGCTGAGAATAAGCAAAATAAAGCAGGGTAGAGATGGACAGAGATGGGGAGGGTGTTCTTTTAACTGGGGTGGTCAGCGAAGGCCTCAGTGAGGAGGCGATATTTGAGCGAAGACCCAAATGGAGGGAAGGAAGCAGCCATGGTGACATCCAGGCAAGAGCAGAGCAGGTGGGAGAAATAGCAGGTCTAAAGGCCCTGAGGCCTCCTAGTGCAGAACTGCGGATGCTTTTCTTCCCGTGCCTCTATGTTCCATGCCCCTGGACCTTTGCTTACTCTGACCCCTCTGACCTTCTCACCAACTCTTCCTCATGCCTCGTCTTTGGGCAGGCTTGGGACTGAAGTTTGACCAAAGTTCCTGTGGCTAAGTCATCCTTTGGTGCCCAGCTTAAGTGGCTCCTTCCCCAGAAAGTCATTCCTGACTTGCCAGGCTAAATCAGGGGCCTCCTTGGTGACCCTGCAGCCCCAAGCCTAGGAGACACTGAGTGCAAAGGTCCTGTGGCAAGAGCGATGTTGGAGGGCTTAAGGGAGAGAAAGATGGCCCGTATGGTAAAGTGCCATAAGCGAGGGAGTGAGTGGATGCATGGAGGTCAGAGTGCTAGGCAATGGTAAGGTCATGGAGAGCATCACAGGCTGGAGTAGGGAGATGCAATGTTTTTTCTGCATGCGGTGGGAGAAGCTATTGCAGAGTTAAAATAGGGGAATGGCATGAGCTGATGTACATTTCAAGAGATCACTCTGGCTGCTGTTGCAGTATGTACCACAGGGGGCAGGACAGGGAGGGAGGGAGACAAGTCAGGCATCTGTCTTTGTGGTCCAGTCCAGGAATGATGGCAGTCTGGACTGAGTGGTGGTGGTGTTCCAGAATTCCGCCTCTGGGCCAACCGAACAATAGCCTTGCGCTGGACCAGTTCAACCCATCTTGGACACATGCAGTTGCTCTCTGACTGCCTTCCCGATTGGTCTACCTCACAAGGGACTTCATCTAGAAACCGGACCAAGTAGGTGCAACCATTGGGTAACCTGTGTCAAGGAAGGCCTTTCTAAGGGCTGAGGAGACGGTGGCTTGCCATGGTGGGCCTTTGTCGTGTTTGCCTGCCTAGTGTCTGCTCCCTCCTTTCTCCTTTGGGTGCCTACATCTCTTTTGATCCTCATTCCTGTGCTTGGTTTAAGCACTAACCCCAGGTGCTTGGGTTTAGGTGGTCAGGCCTGGCCAGTCTGCACATTCGATCCTCTTGGCCACACTGACTGGTTAGGAGATGGCCATATGTCCTAGGCCAGTCCCATGAGACTCCTGTCCCAGGACTGTGACAAAAATATTAAGGACAATAAGCTCACTTTATAATGTGGTTGCCAGTCTGGTAGGATGTAAGCCTGAAGCTTCTGGGAGTCATTTTCTTTTCTTTTTTCCTTTTTTTTTCTTTTTTGCTATCATTAAGAGTACAAAAAGTCTGAGGGTAAAGCCAGGGCAGAGAAAAGCAGATCTGAGATGTGAAAAGAGACTAATATCTGATGCCATCCTCTGAGCACCTGGATCCAGCTGCACCTGAAGCTAGAGATACCCTTAGAAATTTTTATGAACCATTAAACTCTTTTTTATGCCTAAGAAAGTGTGAGTTAAAGTTTCTATCCACTTCCTGAGGAGATGGTAAGCTCCTTGTGAGTATTTAAGAAGAGGCTGGATAGCTTTTCTTTGGATCTTTGCTATGCGAAGTGTGGGCAAAGGACCATCAATAATACCTGAGCATGTGTTAGAAATGCAGACTCTCTCGGAGCTCACCCCAGATCTATTGAATCAGAGTCTGCATTTTGACAGGATCCTCCCAGGTGATGTCCTTGCACATTGCAAGTTGGAGAAACACTTCCCTAAAAACAATTCAAGCTTCAAAAAGAACTAGGTGACTTTTAAGATTCTTCCCAATCTGGAACCCTCTGACTAGTCTTCAACTTTCCTGTACAAAGCTGGAAAGGAGAGAAGCTGCCCAGGCCTGGAGAAAGCACCTTGGCTAGAGAAGGGAGGCAGGGACCCCCAGGGAAGTCATTGTTGTCATGCTTGACAGGTGAGGTTCACATGGCATATTCTCTTTTCTCTTAAGTCTGAGCTATAAGTGCTCATGGCTGAAGCACCAGGAGGGCTGCAGCCAGCCAAGGAGAGGAGAGGGGAAGGAAGAGAGGCAGCGGTGCCCCTCCCCCAGGAGGTGACCTCTTTAATTTAACCCTTTGTTTGCTCTGCTGAGGGAAAAACACATTCTGTTTAGAAATGCCCATGACAAAACCCTGGCTGTTGTTTCAGAGGACAGCAAAGAGTGGTAGAGAGAAGCCTTCCTGCTTTTCATTCTGAAATAAGAGCAGTGTTGGGGGCTGGGAGAAGAGGGCTGAGTTGCCAGCCCAAGCCTGTGTGCGTTTGGGAGGCTGGCTGTGTCATCTCTGCTTGGCAGGTGACAGGTGCTCAAAAACATTTGCTAAGCCACAAGACAGTGTGCATTGTGCAAATGCATCATGGGATCCTGGCTTGGATCCTGGATCAGACAAAAGTTACTGTGAAGAGCATTATTGGGACAATTAGAAAAATTGAATATGGACTGTAGATTAGACAATAGTATTGCAACAGTGTGAAATTCCTTGAATTTGATAAATGTAGTTATGTAAGGGAATGTCCTTGTTCTTAGAGGACGCATGCTCAAGTTTAAAGAGGAACAGGGGCCAAGTGTCTGCAAGCTACCCTCACATGGCTTAGTAAAACAATGATAATCTTCACGTGCACGTGTGTGTGTGTGGCGGGGCAGACACAGAAGCTTGTATTTTACTGTCAATTTGGTTAGGCTAAAACTACACTCCCCCAGTCCCTTTGTCTGTATGGCTGTAGGTCAGAGGAGGCCAAAAGCAACATCTGGAAAACTTGGCCCACGCTTTGAGGCAGGAGCCAGTACTCCCATGGCATTTTCAGAGTCCTGTGCCGTGAGAGATGTATGTGGCCGCAGCGGCACAGCAGCCGGCCAGCCCGTCCTCGCTGGCCCTGCTCTGTGCCCTGCTGAGGGACAGTGGCACCAGGTCATCTACCAGACATCTACAGGTGGTAGCTACGCAGAGGCAGGAGAGAAAGTCTTCCCTTGACTTTTCTCAGGGATAGCTATGTAATTTGCCAGGCTCAGTGCAAAAGGAAAATGCAGGGCCCTTTGTTTAAAAAGCAGGAAAAACGTGCTATTGAAGATACTAACATATAAAGCTTTTCTTTTCTTCCATGGTCCTTCTCTCAACCGGTCATGGTGCTTCTCAACTTTCTATTTAATGTTGTTCTAAATACAGGAGAATTTCAATTCTTAGCATAAGGTGCATCGTGCGTCTGTATAGTATGCAGGTGCAGATAGAAGAGCATTAGCTTGCATGTGCAACCACACTCTGTGGATTTCACACTCATACAGGAATATGCAGTTGGTTCTTTCCAGAAGAGTGGAAATCTGCACAAAATTAAATGTATTTTCTTCTCGATAGGCACACATTCTGCCAACACCACTACGTCTGGCTTACTGATGAGCAAGAAACAGAAGGTCCGGTTGCCCCGTCTTTTCCTTACCTTCTACACCATCGTCTCCAGTTAGAGGTTGACCAATACAGAGAAGGAACTTGTGTAAGAAAAGATATAATCGGGTCCCCCGGTGGCTGAGTACTTAGGACACCTTTTTTCTGAGTCTGAAGCAAGTTCTTGGATCAAATGGAGAGTGTGGCCTCGCAGGGCTCTCACAGGCCCCTTTACTCAGTTGTGGACATAGCACATGCACCTGTACTGGCTTTGAGTTTCTCTCAACTCCTACACGTCGCATCGCCTCGGATGTTCTATGCTCACGAGCATCTCCAAGGTTACATGCAAAAGGGGCGGCCAGGCCGGCAGCAGACAGGCCATTGCGCACACCTGTCCTCACGCTGCGGAGGGACTTTGCTCTGGCTTCCCCGCCCCCTTTCAGACCCTTACTTCCCAACTGCCCCACGGGCGGCTGAGGTCTTGTTTCTGTGATAAATGCCCCGTCCCATCATATTCATAGTGGTTCTGCTTCCCAGCTTGACCTTGACTGACAGGGAGAGAGACAGAGTTAAAGTAAACGTGGCAACGTGTCAACAGCTGGTGGATCTAGGGGAAGTGGGGACTGGTGCCCACTGGCCGATCTTACAGCTTCTCTGTAGAATTCAAGTTTTTCTAAATAAGATTTAAAAATTAGAATTTTGAGGAATGACTCAATGAGTGAATGAATGACTGTTGCTGTTAACTAAATGTGCTCCCGTTCCTACAGTTTCAGATCTTTGTTTAGTTGACCACGTGCATAGTAAAAGCACCTCCCTTATGTATCTCATCCTCACTTTCCATCTCCTCGTTAGGACTTTGAGGGAGTCTAGCTCCATTTTGCTGGATTTTGAGCCCATATCTCTCTGTGTTGGGGGGAAAACGGTTTTGTGTGTTGCTGTTCTGATGAAAGAGGCTCTTGTGCCCCAACCCCAAAGACTTGAAGATTTGACATTGTATATTATAGAACCTTTATTATTTTTCCTCTAAATTCTTAGAAACTTACATAATGCCCGTGCTCTAGTAATGACACCATTTATAGACATTTAAAATGCATCTTCATTTATAAATATTTTACATTTGGTCCATAGAACAGATAATTTTACTAAATAATACTGTAATTTTTCTTTAAAACAGGCTCTGTATATAGTTTGAATATGTATATATAACATATATTTTTATATAGAGATAGATTTACTTGGTGTTCTGAGAATAAATCCTTATTGCAAAAAAAAGCATATATGATAATACAGTATCTTTTCCCCCCCCGGGGCAAATACTAAAAAAAAGTTACACATATTCACAGTTTTCACAGTAATTGTACGACACTTAATATTGTGCTCTATAAGATAGGTTTGGATGGAAATCAGTTAGGGGATTTCTTGCCAAACATCTCACTTAGAATTGCTTACAAACATTAAATACACTGCATTTGTTTTAAAAACACTTGGTCTCAGTTTTACATTGAAGAACAAAGAGAAAGTTAGAAGTCTTTCTGCCCTTATTCTAAAGGAATTCATACACAGAGGGGGAGTCGGGACTATGACACACAGCGATGGGTTCCTTTCATTCTAAACCCTAGAGTTAACGATATGTGTGCATTTTCATCATGGAGTCATCACTTGGCATTCGGGATGCCTTAGCAATGAGACTATTTTACAGATGAACTCAGGAAAAGGCTTTAGGTTTCCTACACAATATCAAACGAGACTCTATGCGCCACACGTGAGAATGAATGTGCCTGTGTGCATTTATGTGTGTACACATTTTTTTCTCTACAATAATGTGCTTAATATTCTGAGGGTAATATCTTATTGCAAGAACTGGTATGCTGGTCACTTTCGGATGAGAATGACAAGAGATTAAAAAACCCACAGTCACAGTTACCTACCATAGTTATTAAGGATTAGTCATAAAACACGGCTGTGAGCTAACTAGCTAAGGAGCTAAGGGAGAGACAGACATTTGCTATATGAGAACCCATCTTCCTGGCAAGTGAGAAACGCTGAGTCACTGGAGCTCACAGGGCACTGTCTTCACTTGATTTGCCACCACCACGGAGCCCAGTTCCAGAAAGGAACAAGGAGTCCTCCCAGTGAAGCCGTTTGGATCTCGGAAGCATGTTGCGGGCTGGGGCGTCTCTGGATGCACACTAGTTGGGCGCTGGGTGGCTGTCAGTGGCAGTGAGGGGACTCCTGCCCAGGAACTTGAAGGAAGGAGAGGCGGCAGCGGCTCAGCTTGGAGGGGACGGCAGTGAGGGCGGTCATTTAAAAGGGAAGCCGAGAGATAACTGGGTGCATTGGCTCTCGGACAGACCCTTCCCCATGATTTCCTCGACAGCTGTTATAACTCTGCAAAGCTGGGCAGCCTAAGAGAAACCGGAGCTCCTGAAGAGGGAGGGTCCCCGGGGGGACCTGGGGCCCCTGGAAGGCGCCAAAGAGAAATCAACTGTGCTGGTGGCAGTTTCCCAGCAAGCGGGGCCTGTCTGGGCTGATTGCCGTTGGGCCAGGTCCACCAGGACCTGCCTGGCGAGGAGGGGCAGGAGCGGCAGGCGGCGGGGAAAAGAACACTCCACAGACCGTGTGACAAGCAACTCTGGGAGTACTGACTGAGGTCTTGGGGTTATGTCGTCCAGCTGCCTCGGGAAGGAGAAAACCAGAAAATGCAAGCCAGAGCCCTGTGCTCCCTGCTGCTCATGAGCGAGCTCTCCCTGGAGGTCCCCAGGGTGCAAAATGCCCTTTCTGGAACAGAGCAGCGCAGAGGGAAGGGACGCCTGCACAGTCCGAGATAACAGTCACGGTTTCGGCAGTGAGAACAGTCAGGAGTGCGACTAAAGCCAGGAGCGGGAGTGGCCTCGCTGCGGCACACTCGCTGGCAGGAGAAAAATGATCTACAGCCCCAGCTACAAACGCCGACCGCTGATTGCTTATGGGGCCTGGGTTGAAAAGGTCACCAGCCCACCGGGTGCTGGAAGCCACCAGGTATGCTTGCCCACTGCAGGGCCCACCCAGGGGTTCCACTGTCCTCCCACCTCCCCTCTCTCTGCGTGGTGATGGTGTCTGGACTCGCCACTCGAGGTAGGTTGAGATGGAAGGTATCCTCGGACATCAAGTGGTGGTCGTGCTCAGCCAGGTCGGGGGTGAGAGTGCGGGGTCGGCGAGCGGCCCCCGCCCTAGATGTAGGCCTCTTTGCTGGCTGAGCCGCTGGCCTGCGGCTGCTCCGGCCCATTCTCTGGGCGGACGATGTCTTCGCTGGGCTGGATCATGACCTGGATGCGCTGAGGGTGCCCGGAGGGGAAGGGGTGAGGCTCTCTGGGGAAAATTCGGCTGCGATGGCCGGGGACTGGCCGCTCCCTTCTCCTACCCTCTCTTCAGCCCTATCCTGTCTGCTGTGCCTTCAAATTACACCCAGACTCCAGCCACATCCCCACATCCTCGACTGGCTCTGCAGCCCCCGCCTGGTCATGCCACACCCCCTGCAGTCACTCCTAACTGGCCCTCACCTTCCGCTCTTGCCCACCACCCCTTCGTTCTATTCTGCGCATAGCAATCGGAGAGGTCCCATGAAAACCAAGGACAGGTCATGTCCCTCTACTCCGCAGGACTCAGCAAGGGCTCCCATTTGACCAAGAGGAAATGCCAAGGCCCTGCAAGGCCCTACGGGATCTGGCCCGTCACCTCCCAGACCTCAGTGTCCTTCCCCTCCCGCCTCACTTATCTACCCCAGCCACATGGGACTCCTCACTGCCCCTCACATACATCAGGCATACTCCTGCCCCAGGGCCTTTGCACATGCCATGCCCTGTCTGCATAGCCCTCCTTTCAGATAGTTACATAGCTCACTCTCTACCTCCTTAGGTCTTGGCTCCAGTGTTTTACCTTCTCAGCAAGGCCTCACCCAGCACTCCCTAAACCCCCTACCTACTTTATTTTACTCCATAGTCCTCGTCCCCATATCATGTGCTTTTATTTTCTTAATTGTTTACCTTCCTCTGACAGAATTTAAGCTCAAGGAAGGTGGGATTTCTGCTTGCTTTGTTCATGGCTGTCATTCCCAGTACTGACAATGGCGTCTGGCACATAGTAGGTGCTCAGCACATACCTGCTGAGTGGATGGGTCCCCCACCACCCTCATGGCACACATCCCCCAAGATCCTGCCCCGTCAGCTCACACCCTGGCTTCAGGTATGTCTTGCCCTTTCCTAGAACAAAAGCTTTGGACCTGGAGCGGGAAGAAAGGGATGCAAGCACTGGCTCTGTTCACAACAAGGGTGGGGTAAGCGACTCTCCAGCCCCGGAGCCTCAGTTTCCCCATCTGTGAAAGGAGGAGGCTGGGCCAGCAACTCCAGGGGCTGCATATGGAGCTGCCCGTCTTCCCTATGCTTCGGGCCTTAGAGCTCCCCCTGCTGGCGCCCAGGGGGTCTTGCAGGCACATGGTCCAGGGAAGTGAGGTGGAGAACCAGCCCCCCAGGGCTTACAGCTGTGGCCCTGTGTTCCTCCTCAGTGAGGTCTTCCAGCCAGCGCATACCCCGCAGTGCCTCCTGTACCTGGGCATCTCCAGCACTGCCTTGCTCCACTCAAGGACTCAGTGCAATTTAACAGAGAGCCGGCGTGGACCTAGTACAGTGCATGATGGTGGGGACCCACTGGGGGCAGCGTGTCTTTCCTGCTTGTCTTTCACACATTTCCTCTATATCAAGCCCACAGAGGAGATCTAGGGTAAGCCCTGAACAAATCTGACCCTACCCTTCATCTGTTCCAAACACTCCGGCTCCCCATTGCCTCCGGATAAAGTCCAAAGTTCTTGTCTTGATTTTCAAAGCCCTTCATGATCTGGCCAGACCTCACACCCCCTCTTCCTGCCCCTCTCCACTCTACCCTCCAGCCACACAGATCTCTGTTCAGTTCCCCAAATGCAGCGTATACCCCTGGACCTTTGCACATGCTTCTCAGCCTTTCCTCCCCTCCCCCTTATAGGAACATTCTTTCTGTTTCTACTTTTAAGTCTGATTTACCCTCAGGCTTACTCTTCCGGGAAGTCTTCCCTAATCCTTCTTACTCTAGGCAGGGCTATTTGCTCCCGCCTCCCCAGCTTGCCCCGATTGGATCGCAGTGCCTCTAAGAAACAATCTGTTGTCATTAGCTGTTGACTTGTCTGTCTCCCCAACTACACTGTGAACCTCACAAAGGGCAGAGCTGTGCCCAGCACAGCGAGGGAAGGGGACTAGCAATTCAAAGAGTGGAAAGGGGCTTACCTGCTTCAGGGAGCCCTTTAAGGTGAGGAACATGTAGGCCATGTACCCAGGGATAAGGATCATGGAAGACAGAGCCATGAGCCAGCCCACGCCCTGGCCCCACTTGGGGAAAACGTAGCTTCCCATGGTGAGAGGAGTCATCTGCACGGCACTGAAAATGAACACACCCTGGGGAGGGGCAGCAGTCAGTCACCCAGAGTGGACAGCCTTTTAGCCCATAGGTCCACTGCCCTCCACCCCTGCCCGAGGCTGACCCTTAAAGGGCCCAGCATCATGGGAGTCCTGCACCCAAGGTTACTGCTAGTACATATGATACCTTTGTGCACAACAGGAAAAGCCACCCTCTCTGGGAAGAGCAGTAGGAAATGGCATGCTCTCCAGGGGGACCAATTAGAAAAAGTTGTCCCTTCCTCCTGGTTCACCAGCTTGGGAAGCAGAATGAGGGTTGGATGCAGCTCCCGGTCTGCCATCATCTCGGTACCTCGTGCAGAACACACACATGCAGTGGCCCAGCCCCCCCACCCTCCAGCTAAGGGACCACAGTGACCCCCTCCCAGGTCCATGCCTGCCTCAGCTCCCCCTTGTGGGAGGCAATGAGGGACAGTGAGAATGAGAGGCTTCCCAGCACCAAGAGCTTGGGCTTCAGAATGAGGCCGAGCTGGTGTGAATCCCAGCACTGACTCACTGGGTGATGCCAGCTGGGTGAGCCCAGACCTTCAGAGGTAAGTGGGACAGTAATGCCCATTTCCCTGCAGTTCATGAAGACGGGGTCATGTGGCTGGTACCGAGCAGAGTGCAAAGCAGGTGCTCAACAAAGAGTAGGGAGAGGTATTATTAAGGTGCAGGGTTTCTGTGGCCTCTCCCCCCTGCCTTTGCCTCCAGAAATTTCTCTACGGACCTGAGCACCCCCGCCGCCTCCCCCGGGGGCCTTGTCTAGCCTTGTCCTCACGTGGCTGGTCGAGCCCTGCTCTTACCGCCACGATGATTGGGGTGAAGAAAGACCAGCAGAGTTTCCACCAGATGCAGGGCCTGGAGCCAACCATCTCTTGGATATTGTCGTAGAATCGGTTGACACCTGTGACGTTGGCAGCAGGAGGGATGATGAGCTGTGGGAACTGCAGGCTCAAAGCCCAGTTCTACCATTTTTTCTCTGTGTGACCATGCGCAAGCCACCTAACCACTCTGAGCCCCAGTTTCCTTGTCTGCATCCCGGAATAATACTCTGGGATCCTCATGTCCTAAGTATTTTTCAGTAGCCCAATTCCCACAGCAAGTGGGTTGTTTGGGAAAGCAAGTCCCCTTAAAGTGAAGATATCTGCCAACGAAAGTGTACTTATGAAATGTGTCCCCTGCTCTCAACGTCCCTCCCGCTGACATCTATCCCAGCCATTCCTGCAAAGGCTTCTTGGGGCAGGGGCAGTTTTTCCCCGATGGTCTGATGCTGTAAGAAACCGGCCATCGATTGCAAAGAACTGCAAATCTCACAAAAAAGGAAAAGCCCAAACCCAACAGGGTGTCTTGAAGAGTGGTGTTGCGCACTGCTCAAAATACAAGCCAAGTCACTGATCAGTGAGGATCTGACTGTTAGAACAGTTAGAGAAGAAGGGACAATGACAGGGGGATGAGGTGGCAGGTACTGCAAAGAGGATACACACAATGCCACGTCTGTTTCAAAACATTTGATCTGCTGTGACAATCAAATGGGCGGGGAAAGATATCCTTTTGACTATCATGCAGTTGGCTCAGGAAACTTAAGCCACAAAATAAACAAAATCGACACTTCCTTTGTTATTTGTTCTAAGACAGTGCACACTTTTAATTCTAGCCTAGCTTTTGTTAAATGTATAACTGTAAGAACATTTTTTTTTATAATTTTGGTTTCCCTTTTCTAGATAAAATCTCAACCAAACCTTTTTATTCCAAAGGTTATGAAGAATTTTGGCTCCCATTTTAAATGGACTTATTTAACTGTTCTTATATCTCCTAAACATGGAAACCTCCTGTGCTAACCTCATTGAACCGTGTTGTGAAGAATAAACAAATTAATGTAGGGGAAGGGTCTGGTGTTCAACTTGTATTTGTTGAGTGATGATTGAAGAAAGGAATGAATGAATTAATGAAGGAATATGGGAGGAGGGGTTGGGGCTCACCGTAAAACCAGGAAATAGAGACACATTCAAAGAACACGAGGAACAGCAGGCTCATGCCACTGGCGGAGTAGTAATCGAAAAGCTTGAAGACATAGATGCCCCCCTGCAAGAGAACAGAGGTGAGAGCAGGCCTCCTCCCCCAGTGCCCAGGGCATTCAGCTCGCAGGTGACACGGCTGTGGAACCTCGTGAGGTTGGGGTTAGGCTACACTGCAGCACGAAGGCTTAAGGGTGGATTAGAGGAAGCATGAGGACCTTGTGACCATGAAAGGGTGTGGACACTCTAGGGACTTGGAAGAAAATATCCAGGTGGCAGAGGGAGATGCCCCATTTCTGGTAGGGCTGGGGTGCAGAAGGAGGAGCTGGGCACCAGGGCCATCTTTCCACAGTGTAACTCAGGCATGTCTCTCCCTGCTTAAAACCTCCCATGGCTTAAATAAGACAATCATGCAAGTAAGTACAGAAATATCCAATCCAATCCAATCCAAATGCCTTGGCCTGCTGGGTCCTGCGTGGTCTGGTTCTCCACCCCCAACCCTCCACGCCCTCCCTCTCACGCCCTCTGCCTCTGCCACACTGCCCGCCTCCTGTCCCCCAGACACCCAAGCCCTTCCTACCTCGGGGCCTCTGCCCCTGCTGTGCTTTCTTCCCTCAGCTCTTCCCTGGCTGGCTGTCCCTCGTCACTGAAGGCTCAGCCGCCTGTGACTTCCTTAGAGAGACCTCCCCTGACTACTTGGTCTGAGGTAGAGTGGCCATTCTTTATTCTACTGTCCTCTTTTCTTCATGGCACTTAACACTCTCTGAATCGTCTGATTTGTACGTCAGTCTCATCCACCGCAACGCAGGGTCCAGGAGAGCAGGCACAGTACTGTCTGACGCGTTAGTTACTGAATTGCCGGGGTCAGGCCAGGCCCCTCGCAGGCGCTCCACAACCGTGAGTGAATGAAGGAACAAGTGAACACTAACCCTGATCAGAACTCCATCTGGATCCAGGGGTGGCTTTGTGGGTCATAAATCAGACCTGCAGAGCTGAGCTCATGTCTGTAGAGTTATTTATATTTATTGTACAATTCATCAGTTATGTCTGCATATCTTCTGACCAGGCTCAGAAAGCCTCGAATGCAGACAGCGTTTCTCATTCGTATCAATACAGAAAGAAAGTGGGAATGCAAGGGAGCTTTGGGCAGTGTCAACCCCAATTCGACTCTCTGGCTAACTTCTGTGAGCCTCTCAAAACTCAGCTCCTACGAAACTTCCTCCTCCAGGAAGCAGTGCCTGGTGCCCCAGGCCAGGTTAAGTGCTGCATTCTCTAGCTGTGCCCTATACTTCCTGGCTCAGCATGTCTGCTGCCAGCCTGGGAGTCCCTGGAGGGCAGGAACCCCGTCTGACTCACTGCTGTGTGCCCAAGAGTTGGCACACAGAGACGGGGCTTAATGAAGGGATGCAGGATGGGGCCTGGCAGGGCTGGGGCTACCGCGGGCGCTGACTGAGCCTACCTGGGTGATGTTAGAGAGGCCGATCAGGTAGGAGACGATGCAGACGGCAGCAATGAAGAGCTCCCTGCGGTTGCGGAGGAGTCTGGGGTACTCGTCCACCAGGGCGGTGATGAAGCCCTCCACGGTGCAGAACTTCAGGCGGGAACAGAGGTCAGCCACCTGCCGTAGCCTCCAGCTCCTGCCACCCACAGCCTGGCCCCACAGCATCGGAACAGCAGGGCCAGGAGGGCCCAGGATCCAGGCTGCCTCTGCCTCTGACTCACTTTGTGACCTCAGGACAGTCCCTCCCCACTGGGCATCAGTTTCTCCTTCAAGAAAACGGAGAATTTGGCTGCGGTGCTTCCTGAAGTTTCATGCAGTGGGACATTCTAAGGGTCTGAAACTCTTGGTCATCTCCTTGGGGGCCTAAGAGTGGCCTTCCATTCCTGCTTGCTTCTGGACTGAGGAGTTGGGGTGGGGGACGCCTCACCTGGCTGTCAATGCCCAACATCAGAAGCATTGAGAAGAAGAGGATGGCCCAGAGGGGAGAGATGGGCAGCTGGGTTACCGCCTCTGGGTATGCCAGGAATGCCAGCCCTGGGCCTGTGGAGGGAAGGGCAGAAAAGAAGGAAAAACAGGTCCTAAGCCCCCACAGCACGCCAGCATGGCAGCTCTTTCTCAGCTCTATTTCATTTCATCCTTATAGTAACCTTCAGGGAGAGTGTTGTCAGCCCCTTTCTCCAGGTAAGGAAACAGAGCAGGGGATGGGGGGCCACAGGGTTATGTCCAGAGGCACGAGGACCAGTGAGGAGCTGTCTGGACAGGGACTGCCATGGCCTGGCCAGTGGTAGGGACAGTGCAGGTGCGGAGAGGTGGCCAGATGGGGACACTTAGGAGGCAGAAGGGGCAGGGCCTGGTACCAGTTAGCTTACAGGGTGAGGGTGAGGAAAGAGCCCAGGATGATGCTGAGGTCCCTGGCCTGGGCACTGGACGATGATGAAACCCTTCCTGCAATGGGAGCGCAGTGGGGAGGAAGGCAGGGGGAGCCTGGTTTGACATGTGTCTGAGTGTCTGGTGGAGGTGTCCAGGAGATCAGGAGAAACCTTAGAATGGGAAGGAAAGATGCTAACCGCCCTGGGTCTGGCTCTGACGGGCATGAGGGAGGAGGGCAGGGAGGTCCAGAGAGATGAGATGGGGCTGTCATTGTAGGGGAGATTAGAACCTTGGTAGAGAACGTTCCTCTGCACACGACCAGCCCGATTCTCCAAGGGACAAGTCATGTCACTCCCAGAGCCTCAGGGGCCTCTGCCGTGCACACAGTGGGTCCCTCGGATCTGCTGCCTGCCTGGCTGAGCAGGGAAGGGTTGCCTGGGGTTTTCCTTGGCCCCGTGGCATTGACACTCTATGTCGAGCAGAGTGGCCACAGCTCACTTGGTGAGAACATTTTTGGAGCCAGGACTAAAGCAAAGACTTGGGGGGCTTTGTATTATGCTGGTGAGCATGTCCAAATTGGACCAAAGTTTATGCCCCGGTGGCAAAAATGGGTCTTTCCCCCCCAAAAATCCAAGATTGTGCTGGCTGTGCCAGTATGGCCAGGAGACTAAGAGCCCAGGCTTTGCCATGAGCCAGACCTAGGCTCAAACTCCAGATCCACCCCCTTTCTGGCTCCATGACCTTGGGCAGGTGACTCCGGTGAGCCTTAGTTTCCTCATCTATGAAATGGGGATAACAACAGCATCTATCACGCATCACTGGGAAGATTCAGGGGTACAGTCCATGTAAAATGCTCAGCGCATTGCCTGGCCCCTAAGGAGTGCACAGTGCGAGCGAGCCAGGTGGTGGTGAGGGCAACATAAATGCCAGGCAGTAAGCCCATCCCTCCCCAGGAGCCCAGACCCTCCACGGTGCGGCGCTGACCTGAAGCCGCCACATCAGCAATGGACCGCTTGGTGACATGGGCCATGAAGCCCACGATGGAGAAGATGACGAATCCTGCAAACATGCTGGTGCACGAATTGATGCAGCAGACGATGATGGAATCCCTGCAGAGCAGGAGGGGCGGGTCGGGGCGGGGCTTCGGGGCAGGAGTGGCCCTGAGCAAGCCTGGGCTGGCGAGCAGGAGGGCGGGGGCAGGGAAGAGGTGCAACCAGGAGTGGCATACACTTATGGATGTGGCTCAGAGGGGTTGAGCCAAGAGGGCCAAGTGGCCAAGGAGGGACCTAACCCTTGATAAAGGCCCGGGGGCGGGGGGGCGCAGGCGGCAAGGAAGGGGTGCCCGTGCACCTGTAGACATTGTTGTGGAAAGAGTTGTAGCTCCCGAGGGCGATCAGGGATCCCAGGCCCAGCCCGTAGGAGAAGAAGATCTGGGTAGCCGCATCCAGCCACACCTATAGGCAGAATTACCAACAATTGTCAAAGTAGTCATCACAGCCGCAGCTCTCCAGGGCCTTTTACAAGTGCTCACCAGCTCTACCCGGGGCAACAAACCTAGTTCCCAGCCAAGGGTCAGAGACGCGCAATGACTTGTCCTACAGCTAGTCAGGGGCGGCTCCAGACCCAGGCTGTGCCCTGCAGGAGACACCGGGAGGGGCGCTCACCTCGGAGTCCGAGAGCTTTCGGAAGTTGGGCGTAATGTAGAAGAGGATGCCCTCCTTGGCCCCGGGCAGCGTCACTCCTCGGAAGAACAGGATGATCAGCATGATGTAGGGGTACGTGGCAGAGAAGTAGACCACCTGGGAGGAAAGTGCGTGACGGTCACACCCGCTCCAACACGATGACGCTTCCTCCTCCCCTACTTCACCTGCAGCTATGCCTGCTGTGGCTCTGGGCTTGGTGACAGTTCTCCTTCCTCCAGGAAGCCTTCCTGGATTCCTTCTCTGCTTGGCCACTTTTCTGAAGCTCCTTGGAGTTTGAACCAACCAGCTCAGCACTTGGTTTTTTTCTTTCCCATCCCCTCTTATTTTCTGACTTCTAAGTTATCAGAGTAATACATGTGGTGGCAGGGAAATTTAAAAATTACATAGGAACACACACACAATTCAACTTCCCCTCAACAGCTCCCAGAATATAAATTGTATGAGGGACAGGGCTTGTGTTATTCAAGGCTCTGTTCTCCCAATTCCTCAAACAGTCCACGGTATATTGTAGGCACTCAGTAATGGTCTGGCAAATACACATTAATAAATGCATGGTTAACATTTTACTGTTCCTCCCCTGAGACTCTCCTTTGCATATATAATCACATTTTCTTATAAAATGAGGTTCAAATTACATACTTGCTTATTCATTTAACATGTTAAAAGTTAAAAACACACAGTACATAAGTTTTGTTTCCTGTTTTGTTTATTAAATATTGTTTTATTGTCTCATAAACAATATGAATTTTTAATTATACAAAATAGTCCCTCAGGAGGGCTCACCATCCTTTTTCAAGTTTTCCCTCCTATTATCCATTTAAGTTATCTCCAATTTTCTGTGAATCTAAGTGATACTACATTGCACAGTCCTATACTTAAATCTTTAGCTACCAAATTATTACACCACTCTTGGGGAAATTTTCTAGAAGTGGAGTTACTGAGTAAAAAGGAATAAACTTGTCAAAGGCTTTCATCCACATCGCCTAGTTGCCTCTAGACACAGAACCTCACCCAGCACCTCAGAGAGGGGCTGCCTCACAGTCCCAGCACTGAGTGTAATCATTTTAAAAATTATTTTTTGCCAGATCAGTAATCACTGATGTCAAAGACTGATATCACTGTCTGCAATTGCATTCTTTGCTCACGAGCGCGGAAGAGCAATCTGCAAGTTCGGTGACCTTGTATCTCGGTCCGATGTGAGCCACCTCCCGGTCAGCATGGATTGTTCTCTGGGTTAGCGTCATCCCCTGACTTGACTCTGAGATTCCTCGGTCAAGGGTTCATGGAACGGCAGCCATGATCCACTAAAAAATCCACTGTACTTGGAATTAGCAAAGGGGAATTCAAGTCATCTGTGGCACCTACAGGCTGTGAGACTTTGGGTCAATTTCTTCTCTTCTCAGAGCTTCACTTTCTCTTGTCTGGAAAATGGATATAATCACCCTTGTTACAGAAAGGTCCGCCATAGGAGCACATACAGCGTATATGTTGCCCAGGTCCTGTACTTCCCTGTGTCTTCCACGTTCCGCATGGAAGCATGGATCCAGGTGCATGGTGGGTGTTCAAGAAATGCTTGTGGATGGATCGGTTGATACCCTCAATTGATGTGGTGAGAGGGGCCCCACTCTCTGTCCCCAGGAAGTGGTCAGTCTCCTTATGTAGCAGGACCTCTAGATACCACCCCAAAATGATTATAATTGATACTATATATTGAGTGCCTACTATGTGCTAGGCATATGCTAAGCATTCTGCATGTCTCCCTCTGTCTTTGTGACAACCCTGTAAGGTACTGTTATTGTGACCATTTAACAGATGAGGAGACTGAGGCTCAGAGAGGTGAAATGACTTGCCCAAGCCACACAGCTACGAATCTGGGGAGTGAGATTCAAATGCTCTTCCAAAGCCCTTAAACCCTATACTTTTCTGATTCCTAAAGACAGAGTGGGAAGCACTTGTGCCCTCTCCCTGTCTCCCTAGTCCTAGGGACAGGTCAGAGATGTTTTGACACCAACCTTGAATCTGAGAACTCAGTGGGTTCAAAGTTCCCACTGGACTGAAATGAGGCTCTTTTCATCAGCTCTGCCCATGCTCAAGTGTGGCCTTGGTTAAGGTCTTGCTTGGCTCGTTTGCACTGTCTCTTCTAGAACCTTGCATCAACCTCTTGGGTAGTTGTGACCTCCCTACCTTCAGCCGTATTCAGTTCAAATCCCTTCTCTGCCCTTTCCTTGATGGAAGATCTCAAATGATGCACTTGCTCTCTGAGTTTCCTTCAGGCCACCGCCAGTGAGAGACTCTGCCATCTTCTGTCCCTGAACTCCTGGGCGGGGCTTGAAATGGAGAAGGGGCACTGAGGCCAGTTCCCCTCCTTGCAGTCTGATCGGCCAGCTCCCAGATGTCCCCAGGCTGGACACCCCAGCGTGGCACTGCTCTGCATTTGCCAATCATAAAATCGAAAGTAGTAACAACTCTCCTTGCTTGGTGCTGAGTGCTTTACAAAATGACCGACTCATTTGATTATCACAATAAACCAATAGATAAGTGGTTTAAAGAGGACAAAATTGAGTTTCAGGGAGGCAAAGTGACTTGCCTGAGCTCATAGCCAGTGAATAGCTAGCTCATTGGGATCTGAACTCAGGACTGTTTGAAGGCGGAGTACTTAACCATTCATCTATCCATCTCCGTTGTTCTGCAAGGGTCAGGAGTGACGTTTCCGTCTCTGGAGCCCAGCATCTGGAACAAGGCTTGGCACAGAGCAGAGGCTCAGGGAAAGTCTGTCTGATGTTCCTTGAGCAACATTTGCCCTGTTTTGGGCTGGCTCTGTCAGGCCCAGCGGCATCTCGTGGGACTCGCCGTGAGCCCGGCACTGTGCTCCGCGCCTGACTTGCGTTACTTCCTGTAACCCTCACAACCGTCCGGAAGGTAGGTAATGTTTTTATTCCAATTTTACAGGAAAGGAAATAGACCCACAGAGAGCTGAAGGGACCGGTTTAACTCAAGGTCGGATGGGACTCAGGGAGGCGTGGACTTCTTGACCAGGGCAGAGGTTCCTTGGTAGACCTGTCCCCTGCCAGCTGCCCTCCTGTCCCCACGGTGCACATATATCCCTTACCTTTCCAGTCCAGCCAACGCCTTTCCAGATACAGAAATACACAAGGATCCAGGCGATGGCCAGCGTGACGGCCAGAGGCCAGCGGATCTGACCTGGCTCATCCAGCCCGTCTGTCATCTGGTGCATGTTGCGCCTGGCCAGACAGTGGAGGGAGGAGAAAGTCACACGGGGCTGGCGGGAGCTGGAGTGACCCAGGGGTGCCCAGGACGGGGACATAAATGATATCCGCCCCAGTGACTGTGCTGACACCATGATCACCACGATTCGAGAGGTGGATGAGGACTGTGAGGCTCATTACACTAATCAGTCGAAAGTGCAGTTTGGCCGACAGATCAAAGAGAGTAGGACCTGCCAGTGCCTTGGTCAGCCACCATTGCTGCGCATCTGGTGGCCGGTGGCCTCCTAGTACGACCCCGCCTTCACTTTTGCTCCGTCCTACTGTCCTACTCCAGCCAGCCCCAGGGAGCCTTCTAAATTGCAAGTTTGATCATGTCACTCCCCTCCCTGGAAACCTGCAGTGAATAGCTCCCTCTTGTTCTCAGAGCGAAGCCCAAACTCCCTGGTCAGCCTCTCAAGGCCTTTGTGGGTTGGCCCTTGCTTCTTTCTCGAGTCTCAGGGCTCAGTACAGCCCCTCAAACTCATCAGATGGAACCACTCCTTGCTGAGGGTCTCTGCCATGGTCCAGCTCTTTCTGGGGGAGGAAAGGGCTTCAGCATCCCTGGTGGCTCCTTTAACCCTGCCCACGCTCCTGCAAATCCAGCCATGCATTGTTTAACGGCAGGATGCGCTCTGAGAGATGCATCCTTAGGTGACTTCGTTGTGCGAACATCACAGAGTGTGCTACACAAACCTAGGTGGTGTAGCCGACTGCACACCTAGGCTGTATGGGATGGCCTGATGCTCCTGGGCTGCACACCTGCACACTGTGCTTCTGCGCTGAGCACTGTAGGCTGTAACACAGTGGCAGTGGTCGTGTATCTAGACATAGCTAAACGTGGAAAAGGTACAGTAAAAACATGGCATTAGGTACTGTAATCTTATGAGACCACTGTCACATATGTGGTCTGTTGATGCTTAAATGTCGTCATGCAACTCATGGCTTTACTAAACTCTTCCAGTGCCCCTTTGAGGGGCCTCTGTCTCCTGCCGGGCCGTGGCTGACATGTCCTGCCCCTGACCCCATGGGTGGCCCTGTACTCACTCCCAGAACTCCACCACGGCACTGGTCATGTTGGTGGTGTTGACAATGCTGTAGTTGGAGAAGCAGCGGTCTGTGTTCCAGGGGTTGTCACACTGTTTCCACGGGAGTGTCTGCAAGGACATGGTCATGAGGACAAATCCCACCGAACCCCCAGGGGCTGGTACAAGTGGTCACAGTGCACCCTGCCTACCCTCTCGGTGCCCCAAGTCTCCTCATAGCCATTACCCACTTCCTCTTCCCAGCAACTCTGGGAGGTAGGTAGCATTATGACCCCCATCTTATAAAACAGAGAGGGGCAGCAAGTTGCTCAAGAATGCACAGCTACTAAGTGTCAGAGCTGAAATTTGAACCCTGACCGGCTCACTATGAGAACCAGCCTTCCAAGCTGCACCTGTAAGGTCTCAAGGTACACTTGGGGCCACTCCCCAGTTATGCGACCTGAGGCAAGAGACCTCGCCCATCGGACCATGCACAATGACGGTAACAGCCAACGCAGGGCTTGTTCCAAGCCGGGTGTGCCTCTAAGCACTTCACATACATTTGCTCCTTAATCCTCACAACAACACTGTCAGGTGGGTTTCGTTTTCTTTCATTTTTTTATTGTGATAAAACACACATCACAAAATTTACCGTCTTGACCATTTGCAAGTATACAGAGTTCAGTGGTGTGCACAGTCACAATGGTGTGCAACCATCACCACTATCTTTAGAACTTTTTCATTTTGCAAAACCGAAACTCTGCCCCCATTAAGCAACTCCCCATTCCCCTCCCCAGCACCTGGCAACCAGCATTCTACTTTCTGTCTAAACGAATTTGGCTGCTCTAGTTACCGCATAGAGGTGAGATCATGCAGTATTTGTCTTTTTGTGGCTGGCTTATTCCACTCAGTGTCCTCAAGGTTAATCCGTGTTGTAACAAGTGTCAGAATTTCTTTCCTTTTTAGGGCTGAATAATATTCTATTGTATGGATTGACCACATCTTGCTAACCCATTCATTCACCAATGGACATTTGAGTTGCTTCCACCTTTAGCTATTGTGAATAATGCTGCTATGAACAGGGGTGTATGAATGTCTCACTTAGATCCTGCCTTTAATTCTTTGGGTATTTACCCAGAAGTGGAATTTCTGGATCATATGGTAATTCTATTTTAAAATTTTGAGGAACTGAAGTGGGTTTCACTTTTATTCCCATTTTATAAATGAGGGCACTGAGACTCAGAGAGGTTAAGTCTCTTTCCCAAAGTTGCACAGCTGGTGTATAGTAGAGTCAGTTAGAAGCCAGGCTGCTGGGTCCATTCAAAACGGGCTAACGTACCCGCATTACAGAGTGTTGTGAGGGCTAGATGGTAGCCCACACAAAGTGCCCGGCCCAGAGAAGATGCTCAGTCTGCAGTGCTGCGACTGCCGGGAGGAGGCAAGGGCTCTGAGGTGCACACTGAGCCCCCCACTCCTCGAGGAATGGCCCTGCCAGCAGGACGGTGGTCCCAGCGGACGGAGGGCATGATCACAGGGGCCACTCACCGTGGTGAAGGAATTGTACAGGTAGTAGATGGCCCAGGAGATGATGACGATGTAGTAGATGTTGAGCCAGAATGACAGCACGGCCGCCGCGAGGCCCACGCCTGGGGGCGGAACACACCATCATGCACCCATGACGCAGTCAGAACAGTAACCGCCCCGACGTGTTCCGTGGCATGGACAGCCTTATCGACCTTGGAGACAGGCATTACTGAGGACACTGGGGCTCAGAGAGAGGCGGTGACTTGCTGAAGGTCACGCACGTCTGGCAAGTGAGGGAGCCAGGACTCGCGCCTGGGCCCAGTACAGGCTGGTAGTGGGTGGGGCCAGGGTCTTGGTTTGCCAGGCGAGGGGGGGCCCAAGCCCTCAGCCAGCAAGCGTGACTCTCCCTGCGCCCACCTGGGTGCCTGTCAGGCACTGAGCATGAAGTGAAGCAAGTCACACCCAGATCTTGTTGGGGACACGGGCTGACAAGGCAGGGAAGGCTGAAGTGTGGGGGCCTCTGGATTGGGTCCCTCCTCTCCACCTCCACCACCCTAGTTTCTGACCAGCATTGTCATCTGTCACCTGGTCCCTTGCAACAGCCTCTACTCTGCTCACACGAGAACCGAGCAGCTCCCTATCTCTGGAGGGGCCGGGGGTGTTGGGAGCCCCCGGCAGGAGCACCACCACGACCCAGTGCCCCACTCTGCAGACTTACCCTTGAACATGGGGGCCAGCTTCCACACCCCCAGCCCCCCGATAGACGTATACTGGCCCAGGGAGCACTCCAGCAGGAAGAGTGGGACCCCCGCAAAGATGAGCGTCAGGAAGTAGGGGATGAGGAAGGCTCCTGCGGGGCAGAGAAGAAGGATGCTCGTGGCCCCAGCATTTTGGAGGAAGCCCTGTCAGAGGCCGCACTGTGGCTCTCAGTCCCCATCCCAGGATTTCCTTATACCCTGCCTCAGCGCAGCACCCAAAGCCAAACCGAGGCCCAAGGAGGCCCTTCGCTCCAAATGCACCCCCGTTCTCTGCAAAATGAGGAGATGGGCTTTTTGGTGTCATTGGCAGAGGACAATTGTCCTTTGGGAACCTTTTTATAGAGAGGCAAGGAGCAAGCAACGGGGCCTGGCACTCCCTTTGGAGTCTTTAGGGGCCTTTTCTCCTACAGCTGCCCCAGAAAATGCCTAGGTGGGTGCTCCCTGTGGGGTGCGGACCCAGCTGGAGGTTGCCAGTCCAGCACCTACCGCCGCCGTTTTTCCCGCAGAGGTAGGGGAATCTCCAGACGTTGCCCAGGCCGATGGCATAGCCCACACAAGACATCAGGAAGTCGAAGCGGCCCTTCCATGTGTCCCGGTCAGGAAGGTCCGCCGCCTTCTTCTGCACCTTAACCACCAGGGTTTTGGGCTTGTCATTGGCCATGGGGGCCTCGCTGACCTCAGTGGAGATCTGCCCATCGGCCACCTTGCTGGCGTTGGTCGCCATGTCTCGGAGTTTGGACACAGGGGTCCTGGCGGACGGACGTGTGATGTCAGCCCCGGTCCACGTGGACAGCAGTTTTGTGGCTCAAGGTCACCCTAGGAGGACAGATTTGGGTGACAGGCACAGAAAGTGTACAGAACCCTGGAGTTACCTTGCCCCCAAATAACAAAAACAACCCGCAAACAAATGAGGGGCTCGGAAGGTCCCCCGCAGCCCTCTTCCACCCACCCGCCATGCTCCTGGAGCAAGGCAGGTGACTGTTGTCTCCAAAGACATGCGTGAGGGTGAGGCGGCCTGTCCACACTTCCTACGCTCGCTTTAGCTCTGGCCCCTGGGTCACACCCCTTAGTGTCCTGCTCAGAGAAGAAACCTGAGGCGACCAAACTTCCAAATGGAAACATTAAGTATCTCATGACAAAATCCTTGTCTTTGCCTCCAAGGGTGCAATTAGGAGATTTGTCACAGCTTGAAGCCACAGTAGCCACCGCAAGGGGGAGGAGCTCGCCCGGGGCTGGGCAGGGAGGTACCCGGCTGCGGGGCGGTGAAGGTGTGGAGCCCAGGCCTGGGCTCGGGTCACAGTCCACGTCACCAACTTCGGGTTGGTGGCTCTGAGTAAACTCAACCTGGCTGTACGCCCCTCACTGGGTTGTTGGAAGGCCCCGAATCTGTACTTTTAACAAACTCTGCAAAAGCGAGTTCTTACACTGGCAGCCCAGCCCCAGCCCTCACTCGAAGAAGGACCACTGGCTTAGATGCCTCTTTTTCACTCTCAGTCACCCCAAATGTCCCATGGAGACTCTACACCTTTCTTGTTCCTTTAGTTCCAGAGGCAACACGGGGTAGAGCACAGTGTAGGAAATTGGACTCAGACCAGTCCTGGTTTCAAATCCTCAGTCTGCCTTTTACAGCTGAGTACTGTTACTCAGTACTACCACTCAATACCACTACTAAGTACTACTCTCGATTGCTCTCAGTTTTCCCACCTATAAAATGGGGGCAATCCTCTCTGGCCTGTAGAGTTGTGGCAAAAGTAGCTGGAATGGCTGTAAGAGTGCTGTTCACCTGCCTGGTTGAGAGTGAGCTCCAGGAACGGTTGTCATTATTGTGGTTGTTGATGTTACCTGATGATCTGTGCTGGCTCAGCTCCAGAGAGGCTCCCTTTGCCTAGCCTGGTGGCCTGGGTGATGGACAGCCTGCAGAGCAGAGAAGGGGAGGAGGGGAGGGGCGGTGAGGCAGCGGGACTGGCAGGCAGCTCCGGCAGAGGGCAGCAGGGGTGCGGGGAGCCTGCCAGGGCGCATGGGCTGTGCACGTGTCCTGCAGTGTCCCCAGCCAGGGTGACTGCAGCGAGTCCATGCAGCGTGGCGCTGTTCTCGGGGTGCGGGAACATGCAGGGCTGGGGGCCGCTGCCCTCCGGCAGCTGGAGGAGAGGCATGAGGCCAGTGCGAGGAAGACGTTCCATAATTTTATCAGAAGGAAAAGAGAAGTCAGCGGAGGGCTGCAGCCCCGGCCCAGCTGGGAGCACAAGTGCAACTGGTGCTGTCACCATCCTCCACGCGAACTAGCAGAGACGACATAAAAGACCACGTGAGAGCGTGAGCAACAGTGCCTTGTGTCGTGGGGTGAGAAAAGCAGATTTTGAGACAGTTTATTTCGAATGGTCCATTTTTGCTCCCTCCCCCCAAATCTGTCCATTTACAAACAAAAACATGAAAGATACACCCAAAGATGTTTATGATGATTAGTTTATGAGTGACCTTTGTTTTCTTCTTTGTGCTTTTTAAAAAATTTCTATGATGTTCTACAGAATTTGCTTAAATTAATAACACAAAATAAACTTATGGAACCCTCAGAACACGCTGGAACATGTGAAGCCCTGGTCCGTGGATTCTCACAGGCAGGAGCCGAGGCAAAGCGAGGTGCGGCCTGGGCCCTGCCCCGCGGCCTCCCCCCACCGGCCCTGCCCCGGGCCCGTCCTCGGCTCTCACCCTCCAGCCCTCACGTGCAGCCCGTTACCAAACACCATTCGCCTCCCAGGGTTCATGGAGAGCCAGGCCATCTTCGGACGATCCAGACTCTATCGCCACCCCGCTGCTCGTCCTCAAGGACTGCCCGCTCCGCTTGAGCTCCTCCGAGGCGCAGGCTTGTCTCGGATGCCCGCCTAGACCGCGGCCTTGCTCTGAACCGGGCAGGGTGGCTGCCTCCCAGCCTCCAGAGTGGCAGGAAGCAGGAGGCCGCCCATTCTGTGGTCTACCAGGGAGTCTTGGGATATGTGGGAGAGTCAGCCTCAGCCTTTAACTATCCCCACGATCTGCCCTTGTGGGCGCCAGCTGCCGTATTTGTTCCAAATGATCCAGGCACCTCGGACCAAGACCGACCCCCTGACTCAGGTTAGCCAATCAAACGCCTTCCCTGGGAATTTGTCCAGGACCCAGGAGGAGGGGCAGTCTCACCAGTGACTTGGGAACGCCGAGGCAGCTTCCTCTGCCCACCGTGTACTCAGAGGAGCAGAGCTGGTCTACTGAGGAGGAGGACAATCAGAGACCAAAAGATGGAGAGAATGTCTTGAAGGCATTCTAGATTGCAGTTCCAAGACTGGCTGCAGCCACATCCTGTTCTTGGTTTTCAGAAAAAGTCCACATTGTCCTAAGTGCCCTTTTTTGCTTACATTGACTGGGGGGCTCCTGTTTCAATCTTAGATCTCTACACCACACCTCTGGTCCGCCAGGAAGTTCAGTCCCTGAGTTCTTCTCTTTGAGTGAATGGAGCACCTCCTCATGCCAAGCCCTGTGGGACCAGAGATGGTGGCTGCTCCGAGGAGCTCACCGTGAGGAAGACGTGCTTGCAACTTCCAGAATACGGGTAGGGGGGTGTTCAGGTTAGGCCGAGTGCCTGTAACTTCCCTAGGAAGAGGCACACGACCACACATGGGGCTTCTCTTTTAGAAGATGTGGAACATATGAAGATAAACAACATAAAGCCATGAATTAATACAATGCATGAGATTTCGGATCAAGAAGCTCGACCTGCACGGCAGCAAAGGCACCCAGGGCTGAGCCAGCCAGACCTTGGCTCCCTCCGACACCTGCTAATGCTGGGTGAGTTACTTCCCCTCTCTGATCCTCATCTGTAAAATGGGGAAGTAATGATAATACCTCCCTCGTAGAGTCGCAATGACAATAGAATGAGATCGTTTGTGTAAAGCAGATAAAACAAGGCCTGGCACATAGGTAGGGCCTGGGCCATCTCAGCCCTGCCATCACTGTGACCGTGGCCACCCATGTGTGCACTGGCAGTTCTGAGTCTGGCGTGCCTGGCTTCCCAGAAGGCTAGGACAGCAGTGACAACAACTAACGTTTATTAAGGGCTCATTATTCAGGTCTTTCAGCATCTTCAGCATTTTCAAAAACTCAGTGGAAATCATCCTTCAGTCCCCATGGGGACTAGCAGCTAATAAAAACATCAGTCTCTTTGCTTTGGGCTCTCTTTCTACCAGTTCAAAAAGGTCTAGCTCATCACCTCAGGCCCGTCAGAAACTGGGAGTGGTACATTTATGTGTTTGGTTAATAAAAAAAATAATCATTGCATAATAAAGTCTGGCAGGAAAAGAATCCCACCGTCTAGTATGTGGGATGAGACTGATAAGGGACCCTGGGTGGTCCCCGCAAGCGCGCCACCCTCGCACACCCGGGCAGCGGCTTGGCGATTTAAACTGATGATGCTAGAGTGCTAAGCTGTTGCTTCCCTCTCTTATGAAAAATGGCATGCAGGAAGCACAGGTGTGTGCAGGTTCGTGGCAAGGTAACCAGGCTATCTTTCTAGAACATTATCTTGGAAGCAGAAGCAACCTTTTTGTGAACTGTTAGCTCCCCTTTCCTGAGACACACCCCAGTGTTTGTGGCTCCTGGGGACAGGGCTGGAGGACGGCTCTGTGGGTCTGCAGTGGTAAGGGCCACATGCTTCTTTCACCTCATCGTGATTGCCGGGCTGTGACCATCTGTTACCTGCTGGTGGAGCAGGTGGAAGGAACACCTCACACCTTCTCACGATTTGGGGCATTTTTTGAGGTCCTTCATCCAGAGTCTTCCAGTTCTTCCTCCTTAGGTGCCAACGTTCTGCAGACCGAGAACTTAGCTACACACTCCTTTGGGTGCATACTAGGCCATCATTAACCGAATTCCACCAAAGCAACATCCCAAAGGTCACAGTCGATGTGAGACCATCAGTGACAAGGCCTCTGCATTCACTCGACAGGGATTTACTAAGCACACGCTCTGTGCTGAGATGACAATGGAACAATTTTTTTTCAAGTGTTTCGTATTCTGAATTACACCCTGGTCACAAGTTTGAATTAGTTAGCTAACAGCGTCCAGCAGAAAGATGCATTTCTGTTTACTGAGGCCCTACTATGAGCATGGGGCAGGGTGGACACTCAGGATGCAAAGATTAACAAGACAGGGCCTGTGCCCTCGACAAGGTCACTGCCTAGAAGGAGAACTCCTTCTGCCTCTAGCTGATCATGATGCTCTCTGATAAGTACTGCGGGAGGTATAAGAACAAGGCACTAGAAGTATGAGTTAATTCAGCCGGAGAAAGTATCTCAGATGAGGGGCTATTTGACCGGGCTTTGAAGGTTGAATAGGTGTTCATCAGGTTTAAAAAGAGGGAAAGGGCATCCCAAGCGGAGGAAAATGTATGAACAAAAGTAGGCAAGTGTGAAGCTAGGAAGGTCAGTTTTGAAGGGCCTTGAATGCCACGCTAAGGAGCTTAGGGACCAGTCTCAGGGATGGGCCAGGGGTGATAATGTGATCAGATTAGTATCACAGAAGAAGATGCACTCAAGAAGCCTCTGGAAAGGATGGAGTTAAGGTAGGGAGGTGGTAGAATGTCCCCATGATGCCCCATCCTTCCTTGGTGTATGCTCTGTGATCAAGTCCTAAAGCCATCTATAAAAACATGGCCACACTAAGCAGAAAGAATACCTCTGCCAATTCCTGAAGGAGGAGATGCTTTGTAAGAAAAAAAAAAGTATGTGGAGTTTGGAAGCCCTAGATCAGGAGTGGCAAAATGGGTCAAAATTGGCCCTTGGGCTTGTTTTATTTGGCCTGAGCAAAAAAAAAAAAATTCAGTTTGAATTAAGAGCCAGAAATGTGACTCTCTGGGATATAGTGTTTCAAGCAGACGGAACAACAAGTGCAAAGGCCCTGAGGCAGGAATAAACTTGGCATGTTTGAGAGACAGCAAGGTGGCCAAGGTGGCTGGAGTCCAGTGTGAGAGGGAACAGATGCAGTTAGAGGCAGGGGACAGGGCCAGATCACACAGGGGCTCTGAGGCCATGACGAGGAGCTCAGGTTTTATTCTAAACGGATGGGAGGACGTGGAGGGCTTAAGCAGTAGGGGTGATGTGATTTACATTGAGGAGTCTCCCTCTGGCTTCCCAGAGGAGGCTGCAGAGGGGCAGGGGACGGAGAAAGCAGGGAGGCCGATTCAGAGGCTGGGTGTCCTGGGAGAGCTGCTGGGACTAGAATGGTGACAGCCAGCGGCAGTGGTGAGGAGGGCCCTGGGGATCTGTGCTGGAGGTGGGGCAGCAGGCCGTGCAGAGCATGGGCTGTCAGCAGCCCAGCCTGGGCAGACGGCAGGCCGGGGGAGGCAGGTGTGTGGAAACCGCCTGGGACAATCTCCCTCTGTCCCACTGCGTCAGAGGGGCAGGCGGCTGTGTGGGTTGGGACCTAGGCAGAGGCCGAAAGTCCAGGGCCAGAGTCTCAGGGCTGCCATCGTCCCAGACCAGGGCCAGCTGTGGAGTGAGAGGGGCACCAAGAGAAGCCGGGGAAGGGAGGAGGGGACAAACCGCCTGGGAGCGGCCCCTCCGCCCGTGAAGCTGTGCTTACTCCTGCTGTTTTGCTCCCGTTCTGTAATTACAGAAATTACAGAGGCTTGCTGCATGCGCAACTGCGCCACTTGCTTTTCTTTCTGTTTGAAACTCTGTGGTTCAAGAAAGAAATTAATATTGAGTTTGGCTTCATTCCAAGGGGAAACATAATGCAGTTTATTCTCTGCCTTAGGGGAAAATGCTAGGCTCAATCAATTGGACAAGGCTTTATTGAGCATCTGTTGTATACTCAGTCACATGCCAGCTCCTATCAAGGGAGAAGAGCTAGCATTTATTGAGCGCCTATTGTGTGCCCAGCATTTCACAAGCGCTGTATCGTCCAGGCCTCGTTCTATCTCTGTAAGCCAGGACTCCTGCACCCAGCTGACGGATGAGGAAAGAGGCTTGCCAGCCTCGGGCTATTGCGAAGCACCTCCAAGTGCTTAGTGACTAAGGGCCTGCCACTCAAAGTGTGTTCTCTAAGAGACAGCATCAGCATCACCTGGACACCTGTCAGAAATGCAGAGTCCTGGGCCCCTCTCCAGACCTTTGGGATCAGAGGCTGATTTTGAATGAGGCCCCCGTGATTCAGGTGCCCAGGGCAGCTTCAGAAGCCGAGAGTTAGGGCTGACCCAGATTATTCCACGGGGTTTGGCTCAAATCCCTGCTTACCCGGGGGCTAGATACTTAGCTTGCTCGAGTCCCGGTTTCCTCATCCGTGAATGTGGACCCTCATACTTCACGGACTTGGTATGAGAACCCGAAGGAAGGTAATGTATGGAAAGAGGCCAGCCGAGGGCCTGGCACTCAGGAGTGTCAATAAATAGTAGCTTAGGCTGCCATTCAAAGAGAGGAATGGCTGCAAAAGTGCTTTGTAATTGAAAAACACTATAAATGTGAGGACCAAGTAATAGTTCACCATCAGATGCAGACGGTTAGAGGGGAGGTTTGAATCGTGCAGGACAGCAGGAGCTGAGGGCAGCCCCCGCCACACGCTGGCAGTCAGGGAAGACTCCATGGGGAAGGTGCACTGATGGAGAAGGGGCTGCTGGAGAGGCTCTCCAAGGCCCAGGATTTGGAGGAGGCCTCAGAGGCCAGCCGGGTCGGGGGTGGTGGTGCAGGCTGCAGGAGATATGGACAGGTCAGGATGGGGAGGTCTAGATGGGAGGCCCCCATTCTTGAATCCTTAGCCCATTAGTAGTGGGGATTGGGGCTGCAACCTAGGCAGCCTCCTTCCTGGTCCCAGCCCACACCAGTGCACCTGGTCTATAGTGGCAGTCTATAGATGAAGAACATGGCCCAGAGAGGGCTGGTGGCTGGACAAGGGTCACACAGCACAAGAGTGGCCTGATCCTTACAGACTCCCAAAGACAGAGAATCTATCCAGCACCCAACATCCCCATCTCAACATACCCCAGAGGGAATGTGCAGAGCCGGGTGCAATTCTCCACAGCATTTATTGAATGCCTACTCTCAACAGCAGCCCACTGTGACTTTCAAGTAAGTTACTTATTTCCTCCAAGTTTTGGTTTCTCATCAGTAAACGAGGCCAATGGAAACCACTTCACACAGTGTGAGGACGCAGGACTGGATTTGAATTTTCTAGCGCCGTGCCCTGCACAGCAAGCACTGAATACATTGAAGCTAAAATGATCATCGGTCCCATCTTGCAGCTGACGGCACCGAGGCTCAGAGAGGTCCTATGAGCCCAAGGTCACAAGGACTTGACCCAGGCCGTCTGATTCACAGTCTGTGTCATTTGCGTGTACAGAGGGGCCTCCCAGGCGCCGGCCTGCGAGAGACTTCCTGAAGCCGTTAGACCTACCTGGCCTGATAATCTGACCTATCCGGGCCTGCCTGCCTGCCGGCTGCCAGAGGGGAAGAGATGCGGCTGTGTGGACATGAGTTTGTCCCCGGCCTCATGCCCTGGAGCAGGCAAGGAATGCGAGGCTCCAGCCCCTCCCCGCTGCTCTCAGCCCCTGAGAGCCTGGACGCCTGGTTTTCTGGGGCTCCTCCAAGCCACAGTGTGGGAGAAGCCCAGAGGGCATCCGCACGCCAACTGGGGTGAGAACAAAATCAACTTCGCCACTACTGGAGGCTCGACAGACTCATTGAATGGTGACATCAACTCCAGAAGTCATGATGCATTCTTCTGCACTTGCATACAGAAAAGAAAAAGTCCCCAACTTTCTTTAACAAAGGGGGAAAGAAGCTCAGAGTGCAGGGAGGAAGTGAGCCGGGCATGCTTACGAGCACGCCAGGGCCCACTCTAAATGCTTTTGTTTATTCACTTGCTGTTATCAATGCACCCCCATATTCCTGATGGCTAAACTGAGGCACAGACAGGTTAGAGTGACTTGCCAAAGGTCTCCCAGTTAGGAGTTAGGGGTGCCAAGACTTGAATCCAGGCAGTTGGGTTCTCATGTCCATGCTCTAACCACTCTATTCTGCTGTCCCTACTGGAGCACCTGTGGACCACCAAGCCCCACCGTCGCGGTGTGCAGGAGTGGCTCAGCCCCAGCAGGCAACTCCCTCCAGGACAAACCCCCACAAGGCCCTGCTGCTCTTTTTAAGAACCCAAGAGAGGCAGCTGGCACTAGATTCTAGAACCTTTGAGGTCTGGCTCCAAAAAGGCTAACTTGCCCCCATGGTTGTGCTGAACACACCCTGCAGGTGTCCCAGGAACCACCGAGCCGAGAGTCACCTGAGATTCTGGCTGAGCTGCAGGCCTAGAAGCTACATAAGAGCTTCCCAGGAGGCAGCCAGCCCCAAGGGGCAGCACTGCCCTCTTGGAGCCCCCCCTTCAAGGGCAGATACTGCTGTGACTCGCAGCAGCCAGAGGCCCGGCCTTCGGGGAATGTGTGTGGGGAGTGGCCTTTCCAGGGACTGACCTGAGAGAAGTCTGGCAGACGGGGTTCGAAGCCTCACCCCATGCCTTACTAGCTATGTAACCTTAAGCCAGTCCCTTCCCCCTCTGCCTCACTGTCCTTCTCTGTGCAAGCAGGAGAGTCGGACTCTAACTTCTGGCACCTCTCTGCCTTCCTCCTCATCCTGAGCACATCCTGCTTGTCTCACTCACGCAGTCAGGGATCTGTTAACATCTGTTCTGGGCCCTAGTATCTGCTGAGCACCTCATTTGTCAAAGCAATCTTCAATCTAAACCAGCATCGACTGCACACCTCCAGGGAGCCAGGCCCATGCTGGGTGCAGAGGGACAAGGATGTGAGTTGGAGGCTGAGTCCTGCTACCACCGAGCTCTCAGGACAGCTGGGAGCTGGGCCATGGACAACAAACATTCATGTGGCAAGTTCTTCCAACAGCACTCAGAGGAGGAGAGAAAGTGCCCTGCTGAGGGGCCAGGGTGCAGGCAGCCCACTGGGAGAGAATGGCGTCTAGGCTGGTAGGCAGGGGCAAAAGGGGGACATTCTTTTTATAATCACAGGTAGAGAAGCAGGACTAGAATCCTTGCTCTTAACCACAGCCCTAACTGCTTCTGCTCCATTCCAGGCAGAGAGAACAGGGTGAAAATATAGAATGTATTTAGAGACAGTGAGGGTCCTGGCTTGGTTGGCTAAAATCTGGGGTGATTTCGGGAGCATGGCTGGAAGGCAGCCAGTAGCAGTAAATAGCTGTGAATGCAGGAAAAGGGGGTGCACTGCATCCTGTAATAAGAACACGCTCACACCACAAGCTTATTAAGTGCATATGTCTAGTGCATTTCATGGATGAACGATTGTATTTAACTCCCACAACACCCCCGTCGCACAGATGAGAAAACTGAGGCTCAGACAAGCAAAGCCACTTGCCCATGGTCCCAGACCCCCAGGACATTGCAGCTTGATTCCAAAGCCCATGCTCCTAACTATTTCTCTCCACTGTGGGCACAGGGTGGCCACTGGGGCTGCCATCAGAGCCTTGGAAGGTGGGAACGTTTGACAAAGCATGGTGTTTTTGAAGACTGCCTGGCAGCTCTGTGGGGGAGGGGGAGGGAATGGGGGAAGGGAGGAGACGACGGGAGGAGGCTGTTGTAACCATCGGAGAGGACCAGAGGACATGCTTGAGCTGAGACCATGGTGGGGGTGACAAGGCTTCTCTCCGGACTAATGACTAATTCTTCTGTGTCAGCTCTCTAGCTACACTGTCACCTCTGCACGAATGGGGCTGGGTCTTCCACTTTCTCCGCTTCCCCCACGAGGCTCGAACAGTGCCAGTCACATGCGTGCTCCCCTGAGCTCCGCCCTCCGTGGCGGGGACATTGTCAGTACACACCCTCGGAGAGGCTTGCTTCTGAGAGGCGGCACCAGTCCCCAGAGCAGTGGTGTGCTGCTAAGTGTTTGACAACAGGCTCTCAGGACACAAGACAAAAGCCTCGATTCATGGCATCTGCTGACTTCTGTGGTGTAAATACTCCCACCAAGGCTGATCCAAGAAGCCAGTATGAATGAGGTCACGGGATAGGGAAGAGATCGCGCCATCTGCAGTGGCCTCCAGCGCACCACTGCAGCTGAAGCCTGCCCCTTCTTGTGGGTGAGGCTGCTCTGGGGAGAAGCCACCCTGCTTCCCAAGTGATTTAATGCTGGAAGCCTCCTGGTTGCTTCCTGGAAGGAAAGCCCCGGAAGGCCAGCGCCTCCTAGGCTGGCCTGGAGCAGATGCCGTAGCCACGGGTGCCAGCTGGGACACCTGCTGTCCTGGGGTCAGACACAGGGACTGGAAGCTGCCCCCATGGACTCTGGGTGGATTCCAAGGGGTGGGGAGTGGTGGGGGAGAGAGGAGGGCAGGAAGGAGGGGAGACGGGAGCGAGGAAACCAGGAAGTGAGGGAGAAGAGAAAGGCAGAAAGGGAGGGAAGGCGCAGAGTGGCCGGATGGCGCAGGAAGGAATAAGAAAGGGAAAAGGAAAATGAGGACAGAGGCAGGAAGGCAGAGAGGCAGACTCACCACGTGCGGCGCATTTCTCAGGGGCTGCATGAGGCTGACTCTGCTACCTCATTAGAACCCGGGGACGGAGGGAGCCCACGTCTCAGCAAGGAGAAGCCTAAGTCTGGCAGAGCCCAAGGTCAAAGATGATTGAGGAGCTGGGATTTGAACCGAGGCCACAGGACCTCTCCCACTGATTTCCTCTAGTTGGTTCTAACTGGATTTGCCGTGGGCCAGCCCCTCAGCTGTGGCCCTCCACGCAGGGCAGCTGCCTGCCGGCACCAACTGCTGAGCACCGCCTCCTGAAACCTGTGCCGGGCACAAGGGGCCCCGGAGTGGCTGCCGGCTCCGGCCGCTGCGCCCCGGCCCTGTTCAGGCTCCTTCTTCCTGCTGGCCTTGCCCTGAGTGCTGGGCTCTCTGGGAGACCTCGGCTGCCGGGATGTCACTGTAAAGGCCAGGAGCTCAATCAGCCAGAGGGATTAATTCAGACCAGGAAGCAAGAGCAGCATCATGACCGTTTGGCATTCTTTCCCACCACTCTGCGTCTTTTAAAACACGCTTGTAAGAAACCTGCAGGGTTAAATAACCGTTCATGCCTGTTCAAGAGGTGCCTGAAGACTCCCAAGGGCATTATGAGAAAGGCCCTTTAAGAACTCAGATTCGGGAAAAGAAAAACTAATACTGCAGGGGTTGGCTGAACTAACTGACAGTCTTTAATAAGTCACATGCACCAGCGCAGCCCACACAGCTGTCTCGGGATCACGGAAGGCGTGTCCCCAATGGTGGCTGTGGACAGAGCCGCTGTCTTTATCCAGCACCCTCACCTGGGGCTCTGCATCCTTCTCTCGACAGCTCCGCGGTTTGATCAGCCCCCCTTGGGAGATGAACACATTGAAGCCCTCAAGATAAATTGTTAGGGTCAAGATCACACAAGGTCACAGTAAGAACCACTAAGGATTTCAAACTGGTGGCTTCTGGGCCAAATGGGTCCCACAAATGTGTTTGGTTGGGGGTATCAGCTTAGAATTTCAAAACTGGAACTAGCACACTTTGGAGGGGGGAGTGGGTGTGTTTCCCAGTTAACTACAAGACCCACCATTATTGCCATCTTGTTCCTAACCTCTTTCCTCATTTCTGTGACCTGCCTGGCCCTCAATGGGCTTTGAGTTTGCAATCCTAATATACACGGTACCAGGTGCAATCTTAGTCACTCAGTAGAGCTCTTTCCGCAAGCGGTAAGAGAAGGGCAAGGTTAGTGCTGCCGCATCCCTAGGGGTATGTCAAACTCTTGGAGGTGGTGAACTTTGAAAAAGCATGTTTGCTGTTATAATTTTATATTTGGAAAACAACAAATCCTATTGTTCTCTTAATAAAAGCTCAGTCGGATTTAAAAAAAAAATTCCAAGAGAGACTTTGCTTTAGAATAGTTTGCAAGAATGAGGGGGGTGTGTAATTTCAGAGTCAATTAAGGGTCAGATTCCAGGGTCTAAAATATTTTCCCACAAGATAAAACTGATTTTATTTTTAAAAGACTCCAAAGAACGCTCACTTTCGCCAGCACATCTGTTCTTACTTCATTCACTCAGTTTTGGAAAGGAATTTTATAGTACGAATGCCCCATTTTTGCAAAGTAGAAAATCCTATGTGGTAAGACCAACCTATCCATTTGGTAAGATCAGATTTTTGTTGAACAAATTTTCTTTAAGTCCCACAAACAATGAGAAAGCCTATGGATAACTTCTGCTTGGGATATTGTAGGATGATAAGAGGTTTGTTTGTTAGGAGCTACGGTCCTGTGGACGAGGACACCTGGTTTTGAGTCTCAGCTCCCATATGATGCTGTGTGACTGTAGCTTAGTTGCCTAACCTCTCTGTCTAAAACAGAGGTGATAACATCTACTTTCAGGGCTACTATGAGGATTAAGTGGGAGAATATGTAAAGTAGTTTTTGTAGCACCTGGGACATAGTAAATGCCTGATACCTGGTGGATATTATAAGGAGCCACTGCTCAGGCCTAGTGTTATTTACTTTTTTAGATAGTGATGGGAGATAGTCCCGGGCATGGCGCCAGCACTATCTTAACCTATAGGCAATCAATGCAAGGGAATGGGGGGAGGCGCCGGAGCTGCGGAACAACTTAAATTCTTAGAGCAAATTGTTCATTAAACACGATTCCCAAAGTGGACATGCGTGCGCAGCCTGCAATTAAGCGCACCCGTTAAAGTCCTGGTTAAATGTCAACTGTCTTTATTTGTCCATTGAATGAGTCTCCTGACCCCCTCCTGCCTGTGTGGAATGGGATGTCTGAGCCCGAGGTCTTCATCTCACGGCTTTACACCCTGTCACCCCGCCCCAGGAGCGGCAGCAAACCACCGACCCTCCCTCTCGAGCACCCAGAAGCAGGTTGCTATCTCTGCAGTGGATTTGCTCAGACAGGTTTGCGGAAACAAACAAAATGGTTGCTTGCGTCTAAGTCACCAGGATCCCAGCTCTCATCGGGCCTCTTGGAACAGCCAAATGCCCTGTCCAGCACCCTCTTTCCGCTTCCCGAGTGGAATGGGGCTGTCTGCCAGCTCCCTCTTCGCCAGCATGCAAATGCCGTGCTGGGGGTTTCACAGGGTGTTAACCCCCTGTTCTCCAATCCCCGATCAGGGAGGTAAATACACTGCACCAGCTGCACAGGGCAGAAATGAGGCGCGTGGGTGAGAGTATTTATTTTCAAAAGGGTTTCCAGAGTGGGTCACTAGGTAGCTGGCACAGGGAAAACACAGTTTCCCCCAGTAAAGTGTGCATATAGATTTTTAGGGACTGGACATTTGCAGTGAGTCACACCAGTTATACTCTCCAAATGCAAATGTTGATGCATGTTTTTGGAGACTGTTCATTTGTTCTGCTGATGGGTGCTAGCCTGGGAGGAAGAGACCTGTTAGGTATTGTCCTTGTACTCATTTTAGCCGGTCCTGTTCTTCCACCTTCACAAATTACAAGCCAATACATGGCTGTGAGTGGCTCCTTCTCCTAGCCTGTCCCCATTGGTTAATAACACCTCTACTGTCAACTGAGCCATGCCAGGACTTGGGCTTCATGCTTTACCCACCTTACCTTACGTGGTCCCACAACAATCCTATGAGGTAGGTGCTGGTATCATCCCCATTTTGCAGATGAGGACACTGAAGCTCAGAGGTGAAGGGACTTGCCTAGCGTTACACAGCTGAGGCAGTGGCAGAGAGAGGTGTGACTTTGGCTCCAAAGCTGATGTTGAGCTACCTTGCCATTCTGTTTCCCCTTCCTCTTGGGCTGGAATTGCCACCCTGGCCCGCCAGAAGCCCCAGGAGCCCTCTCCTCAACAGTCTGCACAGGGGCCCAGGTGCTCAAGTGTAGGGCCCTGGCGCCGGTCCCCCGCAGGGCCTCCCACAGGCCTCCCACAGGCCTCCCGGGGCCAGCTGGAGCTTCGTCCCAGCTCTGGCTCTTTCCCCATTGTGTGACCCGGGGTGAGTCTCTTCACCTCTCTTCACCCGACTCTCACCTCCACGAAGTGAGGGTAATTATCCCTTTCTGATGAGACTAGGAAGGATGGAACTAGATGAGGCAAGTTTCCCTGCAGCTGCGCCCCCACCCCTGTCCCTCACCCGCTTCTTGGGAAAGCTCGGGTCCTAGACGCAGTACCCTCCGCTCTCGCGCCCGCTCGCTCCAACAGCTCCCGAATCAGCATTCAGCACACATCACTCTGCCTGTGAAATGCTATTATCTCCCGAGGACACAGGCTCCGTTGTCACGGCAACCAGAGTCCTTCCACCAACTCTATTTAATAATTTCTTAACAGTGGAGCTGGGCTGGCTCGGGGCAGGGGAAAGAGCACTGGGGCAGGGTTGAGAAGCTCTGGGTCCTACCACCTGCAGGCCTTGGACTCCTCTTTAGGACTCAGTTTACCCATCTGTTACAAGGGGGTATCAGATTGGGTGGATTTCATGACTTTCTCTAGCCTAGAAAGCCCTGAGAAACAGCTTTCTAGGTCCAGGAAGCTGGGGACCAAAGGGCCTGAGTTGAGGGTTGGACTGAGATTTTAAATCCACAGAAAGAACCAGAAGCTGCCTTTGGTGACCACACTCCCTTTTTCTGCTGACCTGCCTCCAAAATGTTGCTTTCCAGACATTTATGAAATCTCTGTGATTCTCTAGGTTCAGGTTCAGGGTCAGGGCTCGGGGTGGTTAGGAGACAGAGCTTTGCCTGCAGCCATCACAGCCCTCAATCTCCCCATTTCACAGATATGCAAACTGAGGCTCAGAGGACAAAATAGTTGTCCCTGCTGACCCAGCAAGTGGAAAATCCAGCTCTTCACTCACATCATGCCTCCCCTCAGAACCCTGTCTAGGAAGGCCAAGTTGCTGGTACCTGGAGAAGAAGGCCTGTTCCCCGCCCCATGGTGACTCTGCCCATGAGTGACTGAGCTCACAGCTGGTCTTGCTCTGGCCACCACCTGCATGGCCTCTGGCTCTCACTTAAGGAAGCAGGCAGACAATCGAAGGTGAAAGGGAAGTGCCTACTGTGTCTCCCACCCTGCTGTGCTGGGCCCCGGAGACTCCAGAAGACGCAGTATCCTGCCCTTAAGGAATTCATGGCCTTGACTGTGAGCAGCTCTCTTCAAGCAGCAGAGAAAACACCCTGTTTCTTGCCATGATCCACAGTAGAGCCTGGCACACAGTAGGTGCTCAAGTTTCATTTGGTCCAGTTGTTTGCCCACATCTGCCCCTGAAGATAACTTGTCTAGGCCCCCCAGAGGCCTCTAAAAAAATCCCCCGAAGCAGATGCCAACTCCTGTCTCCAGCTCTGCAGGGTCCTGCAGACCCTAAGCTGGGGAGGGGTCCAGTGCCAACAAGGGGACCTTTAGCTTTGTGACTCCTATCTAGCTCCAAGGTAGGGAGGGGCGGTTCTGCCCTGGCCGAGGCCCATAGCAGCACTTTCAAGCACAGCCTTGCCAGCCCAGCAGCGCTATTTAACTCCTCCGGGGTTGGCGTTTTCATTTAATACCCGCGAAATAATTAACAGTGCTGCATCTGCTCTGTCATTAGTGGCATTCACTGCCATTTGGAAAAAGGGCTCTTATCTTCCCCAGTCATTAGTCTCGGGAGGCTATTATGGGGGAAATGGAGGCGGAGAGGAGGAAGTGGGGCATGCAGTGGCCCTCCCCCTGCCTGGAGAGCTGGCGCCTGGCGCAGGGGCAGCCGATCGTCCTCTGCAACGGTCCAAACCCCTTGGCTTTATGGACTGAGACGGCAAAGCCCAGGCAGGAAAGAAGCCTGCCCACGGCCCCCACAGGCTGGAGGCCAGGAAGAAGGCAGCTCACCCACTTCTTTCTCGGGTCTGCGGGTCTATGCTCAGGTCCCACGGGCCAGGATCTGAGTCCCAGCTCTGCCCCGTGTCAGCAGTATGACCTTGGGCAGCCACTTCAGCGCCCCAAGCTCAGTGTCCTTTCTGAGGATCCTGGGACAATACTTGTAAAGTGCTTGGCTCAGAGCCCGGGTCACAACAGAGCCCAGAACTGGGGGCTGTACGTATCTGATCATTCCGTGTCACCGTGCTGAGCCTGTTAGAAACGTGCATGTCAGACATGTACGCATTTAAATTCTACCTTGACACCTTTACGCAACACTCCTCAGTAGGACTACTTCTTCCTCTGCCCCAACCGCCACCCAGTTTTTTTAAAATCAGAGGTGGGTCCTTCACCTCAAGCTCTGGAAATGTCCAACTTGGGAGCGAGTGGCATAATTTGCCAAGGCCTAATGGTCAGCTCAGGCAGCAGAGCAGGCTGGGCGGGAGCACAGACAGCACAGGGCGGCTGGTGGCTTTGGCTTCAGTCGCTTTTGTTTTGTGTTGTTTTCACTCTCCCTCAGCCCTTTCATGGCACCATCGGGAATGGCAAACACAGAGAAAAAGCCCAATCTCCCCGCATGGTTATCTCGACTCGGGCACGTTTCAGAAGCAGTGACTGGCGTGGGAAAGCCCACGGGGTTGGCAGCAGTGAGACCCGGATGCAAACTAGGGCGGTGCAACCCGGAGCAAGCGACTGCACTGCCTGGGCTGCAGGGTCTCCCTCTGGCAGACGGGGAGAGTAGAACCCACCCCCAGCATCAGCCTGGGCCCGGGGCTAGCCCAGGAGGCCCTCCACGCAGCCGTCAGGGCCAGGCTGGCCAAGTTCTCTCCTCCCTACACAGCCAGGGGATGCATCAAACACTCAGGTCTCTGGCCTCCCCTGCATCCCAGAGGGAAGCTCCCAGAACTCAGTCTTCGGCATGCCAACAGTCCAAAGGCAGAGGGGAGTGGGTTGAGGGCCAGGGATGGGTGGTTTCCATCCCATAGCCCCTCTCCTGCCCTCCCCTCTTGGCTGGGCACCGCTCAGAAACACACAGCCAGCTCCTCCAGTGGGTCCCCGACGACCAAGGCTCATATACAAACACTTCTCTGCACCCTTCCTGGCTACCAGGGCCTCTAGATCCTTCTATTCCATCTCCCAGGGAACCCTGGCGTTCATCTGCATCCGACTTTATCTAGGTAAAAACTCTTGTGTGCGTGCAGTTGTGTCTGAGAGCAACCATCCTTCGTCTCCCCACCAAGTCTAGTTGTAGCTGGGGTCCCCCGGCCAAATGATCACACTTGGACCCCAAACTCTGAGCATAATCAAGGAGACATTCGTCTCTGGTCAGAGCTCAGGTAAGGCTGGAACAAGATACCAGGGCCCCTCTCTCCCAAGCCTCACGGCTGTGCCTTCCCACAGTATCTGCAAATCACAATCCCTGAGCGCTCCGAGTTCTGCCTCGTTCGTCTGGCCTCCTTCTGGAGGGGCTACCTGCTGAACTCAGAAGTGGGTTTAGTAAAGGTGATTCCCATCAGCTGGGGAACCAGGGGATAGAGATGAGGGTTCGGGGCTTGCTGAGCCTCAGTTTCCCCATCCAAAAGATAGGGATAATAATGGTAATAATAACAATATTACCTTCACTTGGAGCTCCCATAGCTGTTGTGCACTTCAGTTGAGAAAACACTTGCAAAACCATGAAATTCTACAAGTGTTAAATGTGCATGTACTTACGTGTGCAGAGGGACCTTGTTTGGGTCAAGGTCATTCTGATTTGGACTTTATGAGAAAACTAGCTTTAAAAAAAAGTCTCTCCTTTTTGGACAGAGGATTCTTCTCCAGCATCTCAAAGATTGTATTTTCTTTCCCTGGAATGCTTCATACATGATCAAAATAAGGAGCTACTGCGAGAGCATTTTTAGCAAACTATAAAGTGCTATTCCGATGACTGGGAGCATTGTGGCCAGCAAGGAGTTGCAGCAAACCGAAATACCGAGACCAAATGTCTTTGCTCACCTCCTTGTGGTTGCTGCCCTCTCCCTGCTCAGAACTTCCTTATCACACAATAAGGCCACGAAAGCAACCTGCTGTCCATGTTTCAGGGCATCTTTGACCTTGTATGTCCCTCTGGCCAGGGCTCAGTTATCTCAAGAGCTGGCGTGAGACACTGATCTTGCAGACAGCAAGCAGCTGACAGGTGGGCAGAGCTGCAGGTCACCGTCCAATGCAGCCACTAACTCCTGCATCCCTCAGCCTGCCAGGATCTCATCCTCCCTAGCAGCCTGGGGCCTCTCACAGCCAAGAGGGCCCCTGGCACCCTAACATGGCCTGTTCCACCTAACGGCATATCGCCTGCTTTCAGACTCCCACAGCCAATCACTCTGCAAGACCTGGCCTCCTTGTAATTTCCAATTTGTGAGAAATGTAAAAATAGAAGGCCATTCGCTGCAGGCAGCTCATATCGAATCGGATCCCACTTTCATGTCATATCAGATCACGGTAAACGGAGCTGATGGCTTCGTCAGGGCGCTCTCAACAGCTTCCCGAGCAGCGAGATGGTGGGGACAAATTGGGAGACACCTGAGAGTTAGAGAAAGGTGGCTGGGTGCACAACATCAGCACCAGCTTTAAATGAATTTGAAGTCTAGGTTGCAAATATGTTGTAACAGGCTGGACACCTCAGTTCAAACCCCAGTTCTGCAGCTTAGCAGCTGTGGGACTTGGGTGCAAACTCATCTGTCGGCACGTCAGCTTCCCCAGCTATCACGCAGAAGCTATCGCGCCAGCCCGCCTCCCACAGCTGTGGCAAAGCTCCACGGACGGGACGGATGAGGAAGTTCTCTGTAAACCGCGCCTCTCCTTAAATGCGGGGATCACAGTCATTGCCAAGTAAGCAATGTCAGGACTTTTCAGTGGCACAGATTTAAGCATGAGTTTGGGCTGCAGGGCCATTTACTAGCCCAGCGATCCTGCAGCAAGTGCCTTAACCTCTCTCCTCCTCAATTTCCTCTTCTGTACAGGGACAATTATACTACATACCTCACAGGGCTTTGTGAAAATTAAATGCAATGATATGAGTAACGCACACAGCACATTCCCTAGCATATTGTTAACGTGTGATAATTGACAGTTATTACTGTTATTGATAATACTGTCACTGGAACAATATTTAGCGGGTTTTTTTTCTTTCTGTTTATGACTGAATCCAAGGTCTGCTGAAATATCACAGCTTGCATTCACACCTACTGCCTATGCCAGGCAACTCTGCTGACTGCTATTAGCGGCTTCCCGCTGACTGCCTCTCCCCTTCCCCTGGCTCCGGGGGTGTCCAGGCGAGTGTGGAATAGATGAAGATGCTGGATGTCCAGAAGCTCACTGAGACCCACTTCCCAGGAAGTCCTATTTTGAGGTCTGCATCGGGCCTCCCAGCCTTTTCCTTCTCACGTACCCTCCTTTCTCTCTACCTCCCAGACACCTTAGAGAACGGGGCAAAGCTGGCAAAAAGGGTCCCTGTGTCAGGGCCATCCGAGGCGCCAGCCCTGCCGAGGCACAGCACACCACGGGAAGTGGACACACGATGCGGGGTGGGTACTGCTCTTGGCAACTGCAGCCAATTCAAGGTTGTTTTCATCCTGGTGGGGGCTGTCTGTCCTGGATTTTACATGCCTGGCCACCCTGCCCCTCAGCAGGTCCAGGCAAAGAAGCTCCGGCAACTCAGCATGGGGGAATTGGAGGGGCAGTTCCGGCATAGGCCAAGACAGGCTTGCTGGCACTCACAGTTCAGTTTCCATTTGGGGAGAGGGGTGATGCAGTGGCTCTAACTGGGTTTGGCACTGGGGCTGCGACTGAGGGAGGAGCTGCCGGGATGCAGCATCCATGGTCAATGGGAAGGGGGGTGCACCTTCGGCCAGGTGACGGGGATGAACTCTCAAGGACAAAAGGGATGGATTTCAGGATGCAGAGGCTAGATGTGGCTGAATCTACTGGGCTTGACAGGCTGCTAGTGACCCATACACAAACAAAAGAGGGGTTAAAAGACACCTCTGAATTCCAAGCGGCTTCGGACATCTCTATCTCAGCTGCTGAGCTCACAGCCAAGCCTAGGAACGGCGTCTTTGCGCGATGGCAAGAAGCCGCCTGACATGTATGCTTTATTTAATGTTGCTCTTAGCATGTCGTATGCTGTGAAGATAGAGGAGCAGCCATTGCTCAGATGGCAGGTCCAAGGGGACTCACTGTCAACCACTAAAACCCATCCTCAGTGACCATCAGTCTAGCACCTCACTTTACAGATGTGAAAACCGAGGCCCAGAGACCCACAAGAGGACAAAGTTGGCTTGGGAATCAGAAGAGCAGAGTTCAGATCTCTTATCTCCTTATCTCTCTCCTTAAGAGCCTTATCTCCTCCTAGCTGTATGACCTTGGGCAAGTCACTTCCCCTCTCTGTGTCATGGTTTCCTCGCCTCTGGAGTGGGGATTAGAATAGGACCTGCTGCGTGAGGTTATAGTGGGAATTATAAGCTTGGCACATTGGAAGCTTTCGGTATTCCATTCTTTCCTTCCACCTGGAATGAGAACTTACCCAAGGTCACCGGGCCAGCAATGGCAGTGCTCCAGCTCAAAGCAAACCTTCATTCACGGCCCATTCATTCCTGGCCAAGGACTTAGGGGCCACATTTTATAGCCTTGCTTGTTCAGTGAGACAGGTAGACATTGCAGGTAGCTCCATGCTAGTGCTGCTATCACCTTCCATACATGCAGGCTTTATTCTAAGACACTTACTGAGTTCCTGCTGCGTGTGGGGCCACATGTAAACAAATTCACAGCCTTGGAGGCTCCTGGGTTGCCAGGCATGTAAAATCCAGGACAGACAGGAGAGACCCACATTCCCCAGCTCCATCCAAGTTCCTAGAGACTCTCATCAAGCCTCCAGCCCTGCAATAAAGGGTCCCACATTGAGACAGATGGTCCCCGATTTCTCTCCAAAGAATCCCTGTGTGGTTCTTAGGGAACCCCACTTTCCAGATGCTCTGCCAGACAGGCCAAGCTATGTCTCACTGCCTGGGACTCAATGTTTGTCCTCCAAGGACCGGCCACCGAGCCAGTGCTTGGCTGGAGACAGAGTGCTTTCTTTGTTTGCTGCCTGCCTGACGATTTATTTCTGAGGCTCAAGGGAGGCTCAGCCATTTTGCCCTGGTTGCTCTGGGAAAAGGTCCCTTCCATTCACCCAGGGACTCACACCTCTAAGGACAAGTTCTCTTCCCCCTCCTCTGCCTGGGGGAGGGTCTGAGGCTGCTCTCTCCGGACCTGCTGAGGGGCTGAGTCAGTGCTTTCCAGCGTACTGCAGAGAAAAAGAGAGAGCATGCAAGATGCCTGTAGTTCCCACTGACCTCTTTTGTTTTGGAATTCAGGAGTTAGGGTAGCCTTTTCAGGCTACGTTGTGAATATATTTTCCCCAAAGTCCCCAAAGACGGAGAATCTGTCCAGCACCCAACACCCCTCTCTCCTGCCAAACACCCACCTTGTGTGCCACAGAGAAACAAAGGTCAGCCCAAATCCCACTCAGTCTGACACAGTCTCTGATTTTGGGGGTGTCACCAAAGCTCAGAAGCCATTTTATCCACCTCCCCTTACAGCTCTTAATGGGGATGAGGCTGAGCTTCCCGGGAGAGGGAGCAAGCGCTCTAACCCCACATGGGGGGCGGACGACATGGTTTATCATTTGGCTTTTAAAATCCAATTTTCTCCTTGGGGTTCATGTCCATTTTGGGAGGATATTAGCTCGGAGCCTCAGCTCAGTCTGAGTTCCTTGTCTAAAGACCCAGCCAAACATAGAACAGGACATCTGTGGGTGCCACCGTGGGAATGTGCGGGTACAAAAGGCTGGCGCACGAAGACCTTGGTCATTGCCGGTATCAATCCCCTGGAGTAAACGCAGGGACAAAAGGCAAGAAAGGGAGAAGGGTCTCGAGCCCTCCAGTCCTCTGAGGGACCTCCCGCACCCCACATCCCTTGGGAAAGTAGGAGGTGGGGGAGCGTGGCGCGAGCTTGTGTGCGCTCAGCCCCAGCTGTGGTGTGCTTTTAAGCCAACGCTTCCTGAGAGCTTGAGCTGTACTAGGATGCGAACTCAAGTCGACCCCCGCCCGCCATAGCCCTGGGAGGATAAATCAGGGACATGTCTCTATCTGGCTTAGCTGACCCCGAGACTGGGGAAGGGGTGCATGCCCCCCAAACGCTGTTCGTATCATTCACTCCTGGTCCCTCGCCATCCCCTGAAGAATGAATAAGGCGCTTCGACGGCTCCATCAGAATCCAGCGTAAGCTCTTGGGTCCAATGGGGCTCGGCGACAGGGAAGGGGCATGTGATTCTCGCGACCCTTGTGCGAGCCATCCGTGAGAGCGGATGGCCAGGGCGCACGTCGGGGTCGGAGCGGCGCCCCCGAGTTGCTTCATGTAGCCCCAGGCTAGGCGAGGCGAAGGGGCTGGAATCTCTGGGTGTCCGCCCCCCACCCCACCGGCCGCGGTGGCGGCTCGGGGCTCTGGCCCGTCCTGCCCGGGTTGTCCCGGGCTCTGCGCCCCGCGCCCCGACGCCGGCCGCCCGTTCCTACCTGCCGCCGCGGCTGCGCTGCCCGGGCGGGCGCTGAGCGGTGCGGCTCGGCCGCTGCGGTGCGCTCGGGGCGCGGGGCCGCTCCGGCTCGGGCCGCGCTGCGCTCCCGGCTCCTCGGCTCCTGGGCTCGGCGCAGCTCGCCCGCTACCTCTCCGCGCTCTCGGTCTTCCGAGGGCGGGCGGAGGGACGCGCGGAAGGCAGAGGGCGGAGGAGCGGGCGGGAGGACGGGGCGGGGCCCGCGCCGCCTGGAGCCCGCCCCGCCGGGGGAGGACCCTGCGCGCCGCCCGCCCCTCGCCCCGCGCCCCGCGCGCCCCCGGCCCCGCTGCGCTCCGTTCGCGCGGCGTCCTCGCAGCGGCCCCCGCAGCCTCTCCCCTCCGCTTCACTTCTCTTCCCCTCGCCCTTCTCTCCTCTCCCCTTCTCCCCTGTCTCCCTTTGCTTCTCTCCCCTCCCCCTTGTCCCCTTCCTCGCCCAACCCCCTCCTTCTGTGCGGTTGCGTCCCTCTCCCCCTCCTCCTCCTCTCCTTCCTTCTTCAGTCTCGTGGTCTCTTCCCCGCCCGCTTAGGTCGTCAGGCTGTCCGCCTGCCCGTCCTGGACTCCGTCTTTCTGTCGTTTCAGCATGGCTTTTGCTCTTTGCAGCCTGTTGGTGTGTCTTTCTGTTTCTCTGTCTCTGTCACCCTCTTCTCTCCCTCTGGGGGTCACTGTGCATGGGGGGTGGACCCCTGCCTCCTCCCGCTCCTCCCAGGGCAGCTTGCCCTGCCTGGTGCACACGCGAACACAGGTGTGGCCTGGAGTACCAGGTTCTTGGTACCAGGCTGAGGGGAGTGGGGGTGTGGGGGGCTGGGAAGGACTCCCTGGCCACAGCTAGGGGTGGGTCCTGGAGACACAAGCGGGGTGTGTGCGGATGCACAGGTGGGGAAACATGACTAAAGGGAAACAGCCTGGAGAAGCACTCAGGGATGGTGGAAGAACCCCCAGACACCGCCCTCCTCCTCCCAGTTCTTGAGGTCGGAGGGATTCTCCCAGAGACGTCTCCCAGCCAATCCCAACCCAGTGCCTGAGGACTCCCCCCCACTTTCCCTTGCCAAGTCCTGACCTCCCCACCCTCTTTCACAAAGTCTCCTGGGAATGGGGCCACATCTGCCTTTTCCTCTGTGTTCCCCAAGGACTCATAGAAAGGATTTCTTCTCTCCAGCCCTGACCTCTTCCCCTCCTCTCTCTGTCCTCAGGGCTGGCATTTGCTGACTGACCTCCCATCCCCAGCCCCATCTCCCCTTTCCCCCCTTCATACATCCTGGGATCCCCCAACACAGTGTTGCCAAGGTCACCCTTACTTCTCCTGTCTCTTTCCCCACACTCTCACTCATGAGCATGGAATCTTGGTGTCTTTCTTGACCCATTCCCCTTCCACTACTGGTCACTAGGTCGTATGTGCGATGGACCTTCATCAGTACTTGAAAGAAATATTTACAGAGCCCCTTCTATGTGTCAGGCACTGTCTTAGGCTCTCCAGACAGAGTGATGGACAAGACAGGCTGCAGCCCTCAAGATGGTCCCAGTCTCATATAGGAGACAGGCTTTCATCAGATAGCCACACATACCCAAATGACCAGCACTGCCAGGAGCATACATGGGGGGGATCCCGGTCCAGCTCGGATGGTCCAGGAAGGCTTCCTCTAGGAAGTGCTGCTGGAGCTGAGGTCCAAAGGCTGAGTAGGATTATGTGGATGGAGATGTGGAGCACAGTTTGAGCAGAAATATGAGCGTAGCAAGAATGAAAGCTGCTTTTGCTTGCCTGACATTCATTTCAACTTCTTTGGGCAACAGCACCTCCATTTTCATTTGGGTAACTTCCCCTCCTTAGCCTCATTCATGTGGTTGGGTGGGATTCTCCCCTTTCAAAGGTGGACAGGTGATCCAGGGTGTAGCCAATCAGAGCACATCAGTGAGGGGACATGTGACATATGCTGGGCCAATGAGAACTCTACCCGAGACTTTTGCTAAAACTATTATCAAATAGAATCTTGATCTCCACCAAGGCTCCATAACCTGGAGCTGCTGGCAGCCTTCTTTGCAGACCCGAGCAGACCTTACCTTACCTGCAAATGAAGCCAGCGTGGAGGAAGGCAGGCTGAGAGATGGGGAGTGCTGGCTGAGTCTTCATGACTATTGTTTGAGTCCCTAGATCCATATTTGAAAGCAGTGTCAGTTATTTATATCGTAAAGTTCCTTTTTCTTCACTTACGAGAGTTTGAGTTTAGTTTATGTTGCTTAAAACCAAAATGGTTCTCGTGAATCCAGTGTGGAGTTGGGAATTATGAAGCATTGTTTATACAAAGGAGTAATAACTATTCCCATCCTCTTTTCTTCCCTCGTTTTTCCTGGATAACCCCACTCACAATTGTCTTTTTTTTTTTTTGAGACAGAGTCTCACTCTGCTGCCCGGGCTAGAGTGAGTGCCGTGGCGTCAGCCTAGCTCACAGCAACCTCAAACTCCTGGGCTCAAGCGATCCTACTGCCTCAGCCTCCTGAGTAGCTGGGACCACAGGCATGCGTCACCATGTCCGGCTCATTTTTTCTATATATTTTTAGTTGTCCAATTAATTTCTTTCTATTTTTGGTAGAGACGAGGTCTCGTTCTTGCTCAGGCTGGTTTCGAACTCCTGACCTTGAGCAATCCACCCGCCTCGGCCTCCCAGAGTGCTAGGATTACAGGCGTGAGCCACCGCGCCCGGCAGCAGGCATTATATTTTAAAGGTAACTTAAAAAGCAATACCTACACGAAAATCTTATTGTATCTACTTTTCTTTATTGTTTACTCATTCACCGACAAAGCCTTCCGTGATTGCTCCAATTCCTTTTTCCTTCTGTTAATTCTATAATCCTAGAAAGCTTATCACACAGTTTAAATTATTTATATTGTCATATTTGTTTGAGATAAATTGTTTTAGATCTGATATACATTGTCTTAATTTATTTGATATGGCCTCATATGATCCATTTATTTGTGGGATTTTATAAAGTTTCATACTTTGTCGAAAGGAGAACATTTTGACTCTGTGTTAGATAATAATGCAAAGCTTAAGGGAGCCCATGTCCTGTTCAAGTGAGGTCCTGCTCGATGAGGTTTACTTATGATAAAAATTTAGTCACTGCACATTGATCCAGCAGTTTCTGTTGGACAATTGACTTTTCATCTCATTTCATAGAAAGCCAAATAAGGCTGGTATAAGTGATTAAATGCCAGGGTGGAACAGGGGAAAGTTACAGTTTCCCTATGGTTATTACGGAAAATATTCTGAAGTAGTGCCTAATGTAGTAGAAGTGTTGTTTCTTTCTTAAAAAGAGCTTGGCTGTGAATGGACCCAACAGTGGAAGAGGCTCCTGCAACACCAGCATTTCCAGCATGGAATTTGTGAGTGGGTGGGAAATGCTTAATTGCTATTTACCTGCAGAATGCTGCCTTTGACACACATGATGAGCCAGCGTTGTTTGACTGTCACCTCCTTAGGAGGCAGGATTCTTCAGCCCACACTCTGCTCAACACTGGCTTCTTCTCTGTGCGTGCTTTGTGTCTGTATTTTTTGCCTGGTCTGTGCACTTTGAAGGAAGCACCAATCCCAGGCAGGCTCCTCAGTTTTGTCATTATAGGGAGACCCACAGAGCTTCCCACGCAGCGACGTCCTCAAAGGGAGTCAGGGATGCTGATTCCTTTGAAGATGCATTTTTTTTTTTTTTGAACAAAAGGGATTCCCTCATGTGCTGGTGTGCCTGGCAATTCTTTCTTTTCCACCGCTTCATACAAAATCTGCAGACAAATGTCTATTTGAACATCTCAGGCTATATGTTGCCAAATACATAAATAAATAGGTAAATAAATAAATAAAAGTCTTAGAGGTCTGGGCTCTGGTTTCAACTCATTTCAAAGTTCAGGTACAATTGTAGATTTATAAACAGACTAAATCTGTTTTAGAAATAAAGTAGATCCACACCCAATATAATAGCTCTGGTATTTCACGGATTATTATTAATAGTTCATTCAGATATACCACGAGTCAAAGTCTGTTCTCTGAAACATAATGAAACTGCGTACATGGTCAGAGCAGGAAACAGCAGTAAGGAAACCGAGATGCCTCCTTTACACATACTGAGAATCTTCTGTGACACTCGGCAGATCTACACCATTGGAAAATGGTACTGCTGACGTCTTCCAACTAAGAATGAACGTGAACTACCAGATCAGTATCAAAATAAACTCATTTTCTGAGGGCCTCTTGGAATGGGAGAGGCCATGGCCAATCCAGACCTCCGGGCCTCTGTGATCTACAAGAGATTACTCCCGGCCTATGACGATCCACCAGTCAACCTGTAACATGGCAACTAAATCGGTTGTTGCGGGAGGTGTGCTGCTCAGGGGAAACCGCGGCTCTCGAGGCGTGTCAGCCCACGTTCTGGGGCCGCCCTCTCCCAGCGGAGGCTCTGCTGCACAGGCTGGGACAACAGCAGCAGGAACAGGGCCCAACCCACGACAGCGCCCACCAACCTCGCAAGGTGCCCAGGAAGAGTCCCCTGGGGCCTGGGCAGAAAGTCACACAGCCCCAGCAGGCCCAAACGCTAGCCTGGGAGAAGTCATGTCACCTCCAGGGGGCTTTCCATCAGGTGTCTAGACTGGCTCAGCTCTCCAACTCTTTATCTCACTTTTCTGAATTTTCCCCTCGTTAGGCCACGTAATCTCCACCTTAATAGCCAACTCATCTGCAAATTCAAAATGTCCTTGCTTATGTAGCTCCCTTCACAATAGCCCTAGGCTCCCAAGCTGGCTAACAAATTAGCGGTATACCCTTTTCCATTTTTGGAAAATTTCTCTGGAAAAAATTCTCTAGTTCCTGCTATTTCCCTAGCTTTTTTTTTTTTTTTTAATTCCTTGTTCCTGATGGACTCTTGTGATCCACAGAGTCCACCAGGAATGGCACGAGGGATTATGAGTGATGGCAGAAATCCAGTGGGCTGTGCCACCCAGGTTGTGTGGGATGCCGTTGTCTCCTAGCCCTCATCCCAGCCTGGGAACCCAGGTGGCTGGGTTTGTCTTCCATGCTGGGGACCAGGCTGGTGTCTGATGAGAGGAAATCGACATCCTGTTCCCGTGATTCTTTCTCCTCCTCCATCGTGGGCCTGATTGCTGATTTAGGTTCACCGAAGCGAATAGGTGTGAATTATTATCTGCAGACCAGAGGAAGGGAGATGGATCCAAGGCTCAGCCAGGGTTACGTGACAAAGTACAGGCTGAGTGGGCAGGCAACATGCCCACATGAGGAAATGGCAAGTCCCTTCTATAGAAGATAAGAACCAAAAGCATTGTGAGTTTTTTGGGTCAAACTAAAGGCAGAAGGATGGGGAGGACTGTGATGAAAGCAAGATGGCACTTTTGTCTAAACAGGCTAGCACAGAGGCAGAGATACTGGCGTTAAAGCAGTCTTTGGGGTTCTGAGCAGGGCGAGCTATCCATGTATTTCAGTGTGTGCTAAATGCCTAAACACGTGGGAGGCTGGATCAATCTACCTATCTCTGCATTTTTACACCACCTTTCGCCAGAGAACCCAGGTGCTCAGAATGCACCCAGTTGGACCATTGCCCCCCTTCTGAAAACCTGGCAGGGGCCCAGGCTAAACATTACAGCAATGTTTGGGCAAGAGAGACTCAGCCTTAGCCCAGGGTTTCGCCCTTCCACCTCCTTCCCTGACAGCAGAGAGCAGCAGGGTCCCCTATGGGATTAACCAAACAATCAGATAAGTTCCTGAGATCTTGGACTCTAATAAGCAAAGAAGGAGATGGAAATAAACTCTTAGACACTTTCATATCTCTGCCTGCTGACCTCTGTGATTTCACTGACAGCTGCTTGGTGCTAGGAAGAAAGTCTTAGGCAGGTTTTCCCAGTGGTGTGGGGAAACACAGGCCAAAGGCTGCAGGAGAGGAGGAAGTGGTCACCTGGCCCCACCAGCACTAATTCTGCTCAGAGGGTTCCCAGCCTGGCTCAGTGCCAGATGTGGCAGCTTTTCCTTGGCTTCATGACTTCTGCCAAACTACTGCACATGCTGCCCTGGTGCTTGTTTATTGGTTGCTAAAAATATCTATCTACTTTTAAAATATAAATATCTCTTTTATTCTTGTCCTAGGCAATAGTGTCCATGAAACCACAGATTGGATGTGATACTTATGCGTAATTCTCTAATATGCTTCCAAATAACTATGTAACTGCTAAAAAAAATCATTTGTGAAAGACCTAAAATTCTTTTGAGTACCATGTTTTAGGAAAACTGCAGTAGGGTATGTTGGCCTTGGAGGATGGGACACGCTTTGTCACGAACATTATCCTTTGTCATTGTGAGGAGGGTGAAACTTAGCCAGTTCTGGATTGTTGTAACATAAGACTCAAAATTCCATTCCTTTTGTGAAAAAGAAGGAAAATGGGGAAAAGAAGGAGGAGGTGAGGGAGGAGTTTGGTAACTAGGATGCTAGGTAGTTGTAAAACATGGATTTGAGTGGTGAGGCTAAGGTAAAAAAAAATTTTTTTTTTCCCTTTTTAGAGACAGAGTCTTGCTCTGTTGCCCAGGCTGGAGCGCAGTGTCTCAATCATGGCTTATCATGGCCTTGAACTCTTGGGCTCAAACGATCTTCCTGCCTCAGCCTCCTGAGCAGCTGGGACTACAGGCACACACCACCACGCCTGGCTAATTTTTAAAATTTTTCGTAGAGATGGGTCTTGCTATGTTTCCCAGGCTGGTCTCGAACTCCTGGCCTCAAGCAATCCTCCCACCTCAGTCTCCCAAAGTGCTGGGATTACAGACATGAGCTGCTGCTCTTGGCCAAAATAATTTTTTTTTATTATCATAGAAACCAGAACTTTCAGCTCATGGTACTGACCCTAACCAGCCATTTCTCAGTCTACGGCAGTGTGTGAGGCAGGCCGGGATAGGCCGTCCTGAAGTAACACAAATCCTCAGTCCCAGTGGCCCCGCACACAATAGCCCTCTTCTCACTCACACAAAGCCTGCTGTAGGTTGAGTGGGTTCTCTGAGGCATCTCCCTTCCAAGGGTGACTCAGAGATCCAATCTCACGGCTTCGCTACCTCTGCACATGGCTGCCAGAGTTGCCCCAGCGGAGGAAGAACACCTGGAGAGCGTCACAGGGGCCTCCCGCGGCCCGGGACCCAGAAGGACCTGTGTGGGTCACGTGGCCCTGCCTGGCAGCAAGAGGGGCTGGGATGTGTTTTTCTCTGGGAATCCAGGAAAATGAGAAGGAGATACAGAGGAACACGGGAAATCTCTACCAAAAGTAAAAAGCGTACAACTTTTGGAGCCTGACAGTTCGTCCCGCTACTCACCAGTTGATGTGTTTTTCCAACGTGACACCGGCGAAAGGATGCCCACTTTATGGCTTTGTTGTGAGGTTAGATGAGGCAATACACACAAACGCCTCATGCTTTACTACGTCTAACTACTGACCTGCACAAAGATAGTGTGTTGTGACAGGAACGTCAAGGTTGCTTCAGGGCGCCGCGTGCTCTGCTAGGACTCCGTGCAAGCCGTAGGGTGAGGCAGCTGTTCCACCTGCCCTCTACGGAAGTGGTGTATCTGTGCATACCTGTCACCCAACAAGTGACAGTTCTCTTTTTGGCAAGATTGGAGGAGTCAGTATGAGGTCAGTATGAGGTTGTAAGTTCTATTTAAAATACAACAGCAATTTAAAAAAAATATGATAAAAACACATAAGACAATTTATGATTGGAACCATTTTTTTTTTTTTTTTTTTTGAGACAGAGTCTCACTCTGTTGCCCCTGGCTAGAGTGCTGTGGCATCAGCCTAGCTCACAGCAACCTCAAACTCCTGGGCTCAAGCGATCCTCCTGCCTCAGCCTCCCGAGTAGCTGGGACTACAGCCATGCACCACCATGCCCGGCTAATTTTTTCTATATATTTTTAGTTGGCCAATTAATTTCTTTCTATTTGTAGTAGAGACGGGGTCTCGCTCTTGCTCAGGCTGGTTTCAAACCCCTGACCTTGAATAATCCACCCGCCTCAGCCTCCCAGAGTGCTAGGATTACAGGCGTGAGCCACCGCGCCCAGCCTATTTAATTTATTTTAAGTGCCCTGGCAGGCAACAGAAAGGGATTCTTATTTATAATGATGGAGGGACAGTTAATAACTCCTCTCCCTTCCTCATCAAGGTCATGTGCAGCCACAATTATCCCCCACTTCTGGAAAGTCCTTCCTGCTGTCTAACTGTAATCCATCATACTGCCTGGATTTTCTTGCTTAATCTTCAACCAGGTCCCCTGTTTCTGCCTCTTTCTGCCCTGTAGCTCCTCCAGTGGTCCAAGGCTTGCCTGGACCTGGCTCAGGGGTCCTTTCCTCCCATAACAAGGCATTGTCTCTGTAAGGAGGAAGGGGTGGCATCTGAAATCCAGACTACACTGAGGCTGTGGTGGGGAGAGGAGGGTGGTGGCCTCTGGGGTGTCCCTGGCTCACTTTTTCCAGAGCCCGATGCCCTCAGACCCTGCAGGAGTCGGTGAGAGGAAATGAGCTCACAGTGACCGGCAGGCGAATTCCTCCCTCCACAATGCACTACGCACACCTCCCCCACCCGCTCCCACTTCCCAGAAAGTGAGTGTGGCTCTTCCCCCACCCTGCTGCCCTTCCCACCCCTTCCTGCACCTTGACCCGCACCCCCATCCTGTCCCTGCCCTCCCGTCCACCTTCCTCCCGCCCTTCCTCTCCATCTGCCTCCCCGACCCCTCTGACTCTGGTGTCTTCCTCCCTGCATCCCGCCATCCACCCCAAATCCATTCTATTCCTGGTAGACCTTCCTCTGGGCTTTGGGGCAATAGAGCCCAACATAGGGTGAAGCAGAGCATGTCCCTCACTGAGGACCCTCTTTATACCCCTCTTTCTGACCCCCGCAGCCCAATCACCTTCCTTCATTCCCAAATGCTTATTGGAAGCCCTAAAATATGAGGGGTGGGGAGCGGAGGGCAGTGGGCGGGTTGGCCCTGGAGACATAGAAAAGGCCTGGATCCTTCCCTGGAGGGGTCCTGGTCTTCCCCAGTCCTGGCTCTGTAGTGAGATCCCAGAGAAGGAGCAAAGTGCGGCTGGAGAAGTGGAGGAAGCTTCCAGCAGAAGTCGCCTTGAACCTGCCAGGGCTCCATGGGAGGGGCCAGGGTGGGCTGAGTGAGGGAACCAGGCACCCTGGGGAGAAGGATTATGGTGGATGAAGGCAGGGAGGCAGAGAGAGCAGGCTTCAGCATTGTGGCTGGAGCCAAGTGGGCAGGAAGTGTGGAGGGATGAGGAAGGAAACACAGACGGGGGTGTGACCGTGGAGTGGCTGGGCCAGAGGCACTTAGATCCTAGCCTGGCCTGGGGCAGGGAGTTTAAGCAGGGATGTGGCCACGGCCACTGTGGCACAGGGTGGGGAAGGAACAGAGGGCAGTGAGACAGCAGATTCCGGGGGGCATGTGCCATGGCAAGGGACAAGGGTAACAAACACCAGAGGCTTCTGGGACTTGGTGACCTACTGGGTGTAGGAGGAAGGAGATGGAAGAGTCTAGACCAACTTCAAGGCTTGGAGTATCAGGTAGACCAGTTGTCTAAGGTGTTCGCAGAGTGAGGGGACAGGTAGGTATTGAGATAAGTCCTTTGTGTGCCTCATTTCAGTTTAGTTTGACAGAGGCCCTATGAAATAGATATCATAGTCCTCATTTTATGGATAAGGGGAATGAGGCCCAGAGCACTCAAGTATCTTCCTCAAAGCCACACAGGATTTAAACCTAGGCACTTGGGTTCCAGAGCATACACACTTAACCCACAGGCTGGTGGAATAGCTAAACCCTGGCCGCCTCAACTCTGGGTCCACTGTCTGGCGGAGGCTTGAGCTTGAGGCTTGGATTTGGAAGTCTGGAGGTCCCTGAGACCAAGGGTGTGGCTCACATTGTCCAGGGAGAGCAGAGTGAGAAGGGACTGGGCTCGGGACAGCGCCGGGAGGAGCGCTGGCCTTCAGGGATAGGCAGAGGAGGGGAGGACTGAGAGGTAGTATCATCGTGTTGGGCAGACAGGGCACATTCCACCGATGCCCAATGAGGAGAAGACGGGGTGAGGACGTGGAATCTGGCCCACTGGGAGAGGTGGCAGGAAGGGACAGTCGAGCAGCACAGGTGAGCCATGGACAAGGCAAATTTCCGTTTGGGTGGAGCAACTTGAGCGAGTGTTTGGTTGAGGAGCTGACCCTGAGGGAGCAGGAGCCTGAGGGGACAGGAGGAGGCCCTGGTGAGGGGAGTGGGGGGAAAGGCATCCAGAGTCATGGACACCTGAGGAAGAACCCGTCTTCCCCAGGTCTGCACAGAGGCCAGAAGGGGAGGTCAGGGAGTCTCCAGGCCAGAGCCCAGAGATTCCGGGGGGGCATGTACCATGGCAAGGGTCATGACCAAGGAGCACTGAAACAGGAGTCTGAAGACCTGGGTTCAAGTTCCCAGGCTGCCCACCTGGTGGCTGTATGACTTTGAGAACAAGTACATTCTCTGAACTTCAGTTTCATTCTCCACAAGATGAAAACAATAAGGCCTTCTCAGCCTGCCTGAGATTTGAGGGCCACATTTGATAATGAATTTGAAGCACTCTCTGAGCTGAAAATGAAAAACCGTAATAATGTGTGGAAGTTGGGTTCCCACCAGCACCGGTCCATAAACCTGGCCCCAGCTCAGGCCTTTCCACCAAAGGGGAACGAGCACCCCCTGGTGGAGAAGGACAGGAGGGCAGGACGAGAGGCGAGAGCTGTTCTGGCACCTCCGGCTTTCAGCCCTCTAGGTCCTCGGTTTGGCCCCCAAAAGCAGCACCACCCCGCCCCAATTTGCATCTCCGAAGCAGGTGGGGCCCAGTTCAAGCAAGTGAACAGGCATTTACTGAGCACCTACTTGCAAACTGCTGTGTGGGGTGGTGGGGACAGTTTGATGAACCAGGTGACGTGCCTGCCCTGGGTGAGCTCCTATTGCAGGGAGGGCAAGAAACCTGCGATGGTGCCTGAGGGTGGTGCAGGCACAGCCCTCCAGCAACGAGGGGGAGGGAAGAGGCCTAGGGAGGCAGGCGGGGTTTGGCCTAGACCTTGAAGGCCCTCTGCTTGCAAGTGGCAGAGGAGGCAGGGAGGGGTTGAGGCACAGGCTCTGGCAGAAATCCCAGGCATCCCACAGAGTGGACCTCGTTGAACATCTTTAATGGTATAGGGTGGGGCAACGGTCCACTCAAGACCATGTCAGTTCCCACCCTTGTCCCTGCTGCCAGGTCCCTGAGGAATCCTGTGAGAAGAATCCCGCCTGAACACCCCTCGGGGAGGGAGGCTAAAGACCCCCAGCCAGGCTGGGGCCAAAGGGCATTGGCAATCTGCCAAACAGCTGGGCCGCAGCCCAGCGACCTCGACCTCAGGACAGCTGGCTTGGGGTGGGGGCAGGAGGCTGTAGCTTCTCTGGGCTGGCAGCAGGGTGAGTAAGCCACACCCAGCCTGCCCTTATGTCAGGGGAGGGAGTGACTGAAGATGCTCCACCCTTGCCTCTCGGAACTGGCCGTCCCCTGGGGAGCCATGTTTGGGAAACCTATTTCATGGTGCAAGGAGAGGAAGAGATCTTGGGCTGGGGTCTCTGCCCTGCAGACACTTGGCCATTGAAGCCTTCGTGGCACACGCTGCGTGTATGAGTGTGCGCGAGAGACTAAAAGATGACTTACAAAGACCATGACATCACCTCGCAGAAGCTTGAAAACACCAAGATGGAGAGGAAAGGTATTAAAATATGTTGAGCATCTATGATGTGGCAAGCTCTTTAGAAACACTATTTCATTTAATCCCCATGACAACACTGTAAGGGGGATATTACATTCCTACTATGTAAATGAGGAAGCAGGCTCAGAGAGGTTAAGTAACTTGTCCAAGATCTCCCAGCTAGGATTCAGGACTTGGGCTCAAGTCTAATGCTAAGTCCTTGCTCTTTCTGCCTAAGCACCATCCCTCTGGGAGGGGGCAGGCCAGGTGGTCCCTTCCAGCTCCAGGATGCTCAGTTCTATGGTCTCACGTGAGGGCTCTTCAATTCTTCCTGCTTCTGCCCCCCAGACCTCACCTAGCCCCACCTAGCTCCTGCACATCACTGCACACAGGGAGGGCTTGATCCACTCGCCTCCCTGTCTCCATTCTGCCCTTCTGGAAGGGTGGAAAAGGGGAGAAAAGAGGAGAGGAAGAGAAGGGAGGAAGACAAGGGGAGAGGAGGAAGGACGATAGGAGGGGTGGCTACCCCCTCCCCATGGAAACTCTGGAAATCCCTGGCAGCTGCTCCCCTCTCCTCTGTCTGGCCTGGAGCCAGCTTTGGGCGGAGTGAATGCAGGAGTCAGATGGGGGGGAAAGAGGGGCGGGGCTGACCACAGCGGGGCAAGCCCCTCCGTCCTGGCACCCACCCCACCCAGCAGTTCCAGCCCCCATGAGAGATTCCAGGCATGCTCCCCTTTAAGGAAGCCCTACATGCCAAAATCCACACATACCAAACAGACACATCGGGGTGGTTCTTGTACTATAAAAGGATTCTTTGCTTTATGAGAGGGCTCAGCACATGGGAAACTTAAAATAGGAGCTTCTCCTGGTGCAATGAAAAGCAGCTCTGATTTCAGAAGCACACCATACACACCAGGCTTCCGGCACATCCAGAAAGCTGGTGACACCCGTGGGCGGGCAGGGTTGGGGCTGCCTTATGGCATTAACTACATCAGTCTGGGCACCTCCACCATTGTGCCGATTATCAGCGTCTGCATCGGGGTTAGGATGGGGGCTTATGGTCCAGGGGACAAGCTAAGCTGCTATGCTCCTTGGCAGACGTGTCCTAGGACATCTAGAAAGAACCTAGAGGCTGGGTGCAGTGGTTCACACCTGTAATCTCAGCACTTTGGGATGCCTACGTGGGAGGATCACTTAAGCCTAGGAGTTTGAGACTAGCCTGGGCAACACAGCGAGACTCCTTCTCTACAAAAAATTAAAAAATAAGCAAGGTGTGGTGGCACGCACCTGTAGTCCTAGCTACTTAGGAGGCTGAGGCAGGAGGATCACTTAAGCCCTGGAGTTGAAGGCTGCAGTGAGCTAGGATCGTCCCACTGCGTGAGCCTGGTTGACAGAGTGAGACTCCATCTCTAAAAATATTTTAATTTGAAAAAGAAAAGAACCTAGAAGCCACCACTTGGCATAGCTGGCAGAGATTTCACAGCAGCCCAGAAAGAGGATGGACATCCAAGGCCTCCCAGTGACTGTGATGGAGCCAGGGCAGGAACCCAATGTCCCGACTCCTTTCTGTGTCTCTCCTCCCAGGGGAGGAGGCAGGAGAGCAGGCTCTGCTCTGTCCTCTAGGACAGGGGAAGTGACCAAGCCCCAGAACAGTTACAGAAGGCTGATGGGCTACTTTAAGGAACGAGCTGCTCGGCAGGTCCAGTGAGATGCGTTTAGGGTTCCCTAGACAGGAAGCAGTGTGGCCCCTAGCCTTGCCCCTCCTTTTTTTTAAATTGAGGTGAAATTCACATAACATAAAGTTAATCATGAGCAATTCAGTGGCATTTAGTAATCCCTCCCCCTCTACTTTTTTTGTGCTCAGAGCAGTAATAACAACAGCAGCAGACAATTGAGCCCCCTTCCCCCTGCCAGGCCTGGTGCTCCAGGGAGCTGCCACTGGCCATTTAAATTAATGGCCAAGATGCCAAACAGGCCTGGAGACTAGACCAGTCCAGGAAGGATGCCCAGAGCACCTCATGTCTCCCCAGTGCTTCTCTCCAACCCCCAGACCTTAGGATGACCCCCTTCCCTCACCCTTTCCCCTTCCCTCCCTCACCCCTCTCCTCACCAGTGTTACAGGCAGCCCTCCCCCCCCCACTCCTGTGCCACAGGGTTGGGGACCTGCTCAGTCTGGAGGGGAGGGGCTTCAGAGCCAGGCTCCTGGCCACTGCTTTAGGCAGAGCAGCCCCCAAAGAGCCTGGCGCAGGGAAAGGATGGGAGTGTGACCAAGCCCAGCACTTAAAGTCACTCCCAGTGAGAGAAAAACCCACCCCACCATTGAGACCCCACCCCAAGTAAAGGTTGGGAGAAGATCAAGGCAGCCACAGGAACAGCCCCTTCACTCTGCCCTCCAAAAGGGTGCTGCCCCTCTTAGAGCAGGGGGCTGGAGTCAGGATCGAGCCCCTCCTGCTCCTTGAAGGTGACTGGCCTCGCTTGTCTGGGATTTGCTGAGCTCCGAGAAGGGGTGCGAGCAACGACTGGAAGGGGCCTTCCCCTGCCCACGATGCCCAGCCCACACTCTCAGCGTGTTCTCGCGCAGCCTGTGTGAAAGAAAGGCAGCCCCCAGCTGGCTGGGGCTGCAGCTCTGTCTTTGGGGCGCATCACTAGAGCGCCTCCCAGCCCACCCCATCTTTTCACTGCCATGAAATGGTGGCTGCAGCTGCTGCAGCTGCTGCGACTCCACTCGAGGCTGGCTGAGAAGTCCTTGATGTGGAGGGGGAGGGGGAATGCCCCAGCTTGAGGTCCCACCAGGGAGGACTGGGGGTCACGGGGTAGTTGCATGGCACGGAGCCCACCCCTCATTCTGCAGAGCCTGCAGCCCCCTTAGACCTGGGTTCAGAGAGCACGGGCTGGGACCCTACCAAGCGGGGAGAGGGGCTTCAAAATGTGGGTGACGTCCTTCTGGAGAGGGGGGTGGAAAGAGAGGCAGCGTGTGCGCCCTCTACGAGCGCCCCGCTGGGTGTCAGTGACGGAGGAGTCCCCGCGCGGGTGTGTGTTTGTGTGTGTGTGTGTGTGTGTGAGCGTGTGCGTGCACCAGCTCTGTGTCACATCAGCCCCATCCCTCCCCCAGAGCCCCAGCCCTTCCCGCCGTGGCGGGGCCCCGGGCTGTCAGCACGCCCACCCTCACTCGGTCACGACGCCCCCAGCCCTCGGCCCTCAGACGCGCACACCGCCCCGCGCCCGCTCACCTGCTCCATGCTGCGCCCCGCTATGTCCTCGCCGCGCCGGCCCCGGGGGGCACAGGGGGCGGCGGCCGCTCCATGCGCCCTGCCGGGGCAGCTGCACCCGGCGACCGCGGCGCGCGAGGAGCGCCTGGTGTCGGCGCGCAAACCCCCGCCCCGCCCCGCCCGGGCCCCGCCCCTCCGCCCGCCCCCTCCCCTCTCACCCCGCCCGGCCGGCGGCGGCACGGCGCTCTGGCGAGCACACCCGCTCACACGCGCGCACGCAGTTGCGCGTCCCGACCACCGCGCAACGCACACACGACCCTCACACACCCCGGGCTCATCCCCGCCTCCACCCGCCGTTCTGCCTGTCCTGGGGCACGGCCGCTGGAGCCAAGATTCCCTCTCTCATTTTACAGGGGACGGAGAGGGGCTTGCCGAGGTCTCAGGGCACCTTGGTGACAGTGCTGATTCCACGGTGACGACCCTCTTGAGAGGTTGTCTGAGGGCAGGCCAGAGATGTCCAGAGAGATTGGGACACAGGGAGACACTGTGCCACGCCAGCCCAGAGACCGTTGTGAGAACAGGCGGCTGTTGCCAGGGCCTAGCCTGTATTCCAGTGTGTTCTGAGGCCCCTGGCTGAGGTCGGGGAAGAGAGATGGAGATTCCTGTCGCCCACTCTGTGCACCATGCCCCAAGCAAGAAGAGGGGGCTGACCTGCTGCCAAATACCTGGAGGCACCTGAACCCCCAGATACCACTTGGGACCCTAACTTGTGGGCAGGGGCCCACCCACTCTGGTGAAGACCAAGGAGGTGTCAAAAAGTTCCTTCCCCCACCAATACCCCCATCAGGGGTGGCTCCTGACCACCCACTGTCCCTCTGTTCTGCTCCTGGCAAGGCAGCACCAAACTGAGAGGGACATCACATGAACAGGCGTGTGACGGGTGGGCATGTCGCCCAGGGCAGGGCTGTGTGTAGAATTCCGAGCGGACAAGGGTGGAACCGAACCTGCCCTGAGGCGGGCAGTGGGGTGCAGGCATCAGTGCATAAGGACTGGCTGCCCACAGCCCCTGGGCCCATGTCCAGGCTGGCATGAAGATGGCCGCACCACTTCTCACTGAGCTCTGGCCTCTTTGTTAGGCACCAGAGGGTGAGGGAGAGGAGGCGGGAAACAGAAGGGGGGAGTTAAGATCCTCAGTGGTCCAGACAAAGGGGGCTTTATAGGCCGGGTGTGGGGGGGCATGCTGGGGGCAGGGAGGCAGGAATGTGGGCCGGGGAGGCCCTAGCTCCCAGGCAGCTCAATTTGGGGCTGAAGTTGGATTCCCCTGGCCCTCCCAGGCTTTGGCCCTCCCTGCAGGGTATTTACTGCTTTGCTCCTGGGACTACAGCCAGGAGTCCCAGGAGCCCCTCAGCCCTGGCCACCCCTGGTGGGGATCTGGTGGGAACTGCCCACACACTCCCAGTCTTCCCTGCCCAGCTGGCCGTGGCTTCTCTGGGCTTCCCTGCCATGCCCTCTCAGTGGCCTCGTGGCCCTTGTCTGCTACCCGACTGCCCTGCTGACTGCCTGGGAGGGACAGACTTGGCTGAGGTCACAAGGCTATGGGGTCAATGGGGCCTTTTGTCCCTTCAGAGGGAGTCTATCCCAAGCCAAAGAGACAGGAGACAGATAAGAGTATCAGCCAGCACGCTTGTCCCCGGATGCTAAGCCAGCCTCTCCCAGGCCGTAGGGGAGCTGGGCCCCGGCTGAGGAAGCCAAGCCCATTCTTTCCAGCTGATTTCCCTCTGGTTCTCTTTCAGTGCTGAGGAAGTGAAAACAAGGAGAAGGAGGTGGCAGCAGCAGCCACCCATGCTGGGCCTCTGAAACAGCTGCTGTTTGGCCAGGCCCAAGGTTCAGTGTTGGGCCTTACAAGGTCAGGGACTGTCTGTCCCCAGAGACGCTGATCTAGCCCTCAGGCAATCTGGACTCCTACTAGCCAAAGTCATGGTGACTAGATTGCTAAACCCCAGTGCTATTTTATCAACACCCTGAGCACCACAGGAAGCTTCACAAGCAGAGTCCCTGCAAAGGGAAGGAACAGTACCATCCACCAGTCTGTGGGGTCTGCGTGTGCAGCCCCCAGTCCTCCTCCTTCCCTGTCAGGCTGGCCCCCTGATGTGCTCCTCTTCCATACCACAGGTGGCCAGAACCTTTGGCAGCAGCATTGCCTCCAAGGTACAGCAGTGGGGAGCAGGCGCAGGGCCCAGCCCAGGTCATTTTGTGTGTATTGTATCTTATCGCTTTGATCAAATTAAAAGAAGACAGTCTCATCTCTTGGTGAATGTCTTGGGCAATAACATCCTTTAAGCAGGGAATGTGTGAGTCTGGTCATCACATTTTCCAACCATGTCTTCCAGAGGCTTCAGTCCCACGAACAGGAGGCAGACCAAGATTTAAACCCCAGGCCTGCAAGTTAGTGGCTGTGTGGTCTCAGACAAGTGTTCTCACCTCTCTGAGCTCCAGCTTCCTCATCTGTAAACCAAGAATGCTAACAGCACCAGCTCACAGAGTTGTTGAAAGATTAATGTGAGTTTCAATGCTTCGCCCACTGGTGGGCACATAAATGATCAATAAAAATTAAGCACCTTCTACAAAGGTGGCTGGATTAATTCATCTTATGTTGATTATTATTAGCTTTAGTTCAGCAGGTGACAATGTCTAACCTTGTCTCCAAATTCTGGGCAGCCACGTGCTGGCCATAACCAGGTGTTCCTTTTGCAGATGGCACCTGCTTTCAGCCAGGTGGGGAGCAGAAATGATGAAAGGAAATTTCCAGCCTGGTGCCCATCCCTGCCCCCAGCTTCTTTCCCTACCTTGGGTGGCCTCCGGGGCTCCCTGAGGAACAGGGAGAAGGAGGAAAGGGAGCTGAGGGCCACGGGCAAGGCAGACAGCTCCCGGGGGGGCCAGGGGAAGGGAGGAGAAGGAGGATTACCCAGGAGGGAGTGGAAGGAGAGAGGGCGGCAGGCAGCGGGCCCACTGCTGCACCTGCTGCTCTGAGAACAAAGCCAGGAATGATGCAATCCGCCTGGTGCGGCTGAGGCTGCAGGGCGCACAGAGAGGAAAAGTGGGTGTCGGGGTGGGGAGGGCAGTGGGCCACAGGGCAGACACAAGGTCCCTGTGGATGCCTGACCCTGCATTCGCAGCCCAACATGTGGCTCCTGGCCTTTCCCTGAAGCCCCTCACCTAGCGCCAGACCCCTCCTCCCACAAATAGTCACAGCCACCTTGTAAGCAGGAGTCAGACATGATGCAACTAGGACATCATTCCAGGCAGCCTCCTCGGGGGAGGGATGTGATGAGAGACCCAGACGCGGAGTTGTCCCCAAGGCCCCCATTGGGCCCTTCACCGTCAGGCCTTGGGCTGCAGGTCTCTGTCCCCCACCTCTCATCCTGGAGACAAAAGGGCAAAATCCTCCCGAGAGGGTGGGATAAGCTCAGGAGAACCTAACCCAGGGCCTGCACAAAATAGTACGTATTCACAGAATTAAATGTTACCAAGGCAGACACGGAAGCAGTCTGGGCCCCCAGCTTCTCCCCTTAGCATTCGTCAAGCCAGTAGTAGGGGGCGTGAGGGTGTCTGCTTCAGCCCCCAACTCTACCGGGGAGCCAAGGGAACAAAGGCTTCCCACTCTCCCTCCACCTGGAAAGGGAGGTCTTGTCCCACACAGCGGGGCCAGGTGAAGGATGCCTCATGGGCTAGGGTCCCTGAGGGGGCAGGACATGAAGTGGGGTGAGCAGAAGAGGGCTGGAGATACTGTGTTTAGGAATATTTAAGCCAAGCCTCGCCCCACAGCTGCGGAGGCCTGAGGGGACAGCTGGGTGGCCTAGCCTAGAGGAGCCACTAGGTGGCAGGAGAAGCCCAACAACTCCCCTGACTCTACCGGCTCCCACCACCGGCCCCAGGGCCCTGCCCACCTGGAAGCAACTTCTGCTCCCTCCTCCCTCCCTTCCCACAGCCCACCCTCGCTGCAGCCTCCAGGGAGGGGCGTCCTGACTTTGGGAAAGCAACAGAGTCTCGGTCCTTCTCTTCAAAACACTGTTACTAATGACGATCATAACGGGCCGTGGCTACTGAGCATTCGAGCTGGACCAGACACTTTACATGCATTATCTCATTTGCTCCCGCGTCAGGTAGACAGCAGCACTCACCCCCTTTCAGAGAGGAGAAAACAAACCGAGAGAGCATAAATGAGTTGGCCAAGATCACGCAACCAGCAGGGAGCAGAGCCCGGACTCACTCGGGGGCCTCCCCAGGGTGCTAACGCATAGGCGTGGGAAAGAGGCAAAGAGCCCATCAGTGCAGCTGACAAGTGTTGTCCACATACTACTGTCCCCGCGCCCCCACCCACCCCTTGGGATTTTAGGAAGATGTCTTAGTCTCCAGGAGTGACGTGTGAAAAGGCTGTCCCAGTAATTCAGCTCACAAAGCCCTGCCCTGGCTGAGAGCCACTGCGCCACCCCTGCTGCCTGTCCTGCAGACTCCACAGGTTCTCCCCGCAACCAGCATTACTGAAAATCGTTCCTGCATAAATTCCCATCCCAATATGGTCCCCCCTGTTCCCCATTCAGGCCCAAAGATGACTCCAACACAGAGGACCTTTCCCCACTGCCACTTCCCCTCCTGGCCTGCCCCTGGGTGGGGTGGGGGCATCCCTTGGTGTGCAAGGCACCCTAGGATGGGGGGGGCGTCTGGGAAGATGAGTGAGACACAGAGCCCACCCTCCACGAGCGACAGGAGTTTAACACGTTTAAAGCCAGGCCTAGGGTCACTTCTGCATATGGTGTGCCATTCAAAGAAATACCTACCCCATATCCGGGAGAAAACAATGTCTATCTTTATCTCAGGTTTTTCAACAATATCAGGGCGTTGGGGAGAGCTGCAGAGAAGGGACACCGGGAGATGACACCCAATGCCTAGTGAAACTTCTTGACTCTATCAATCTCTCACACAGGGCAGCTCCTGCTACATTCCAAACCTTCCAAATGCCCTCCATGCTCAGCCACCACCACCCCACACTTCTTTTTCTCTCCCAGTGCAAGCCTAGCCAGCCTCTCCTGTTCTCCCCCCGTCCCATCACCCCTAGATCTGCAGAACAAAGATGCAGAAACAAAATCAAGGCTGGGCGCAGTGGCTCACGCCTGTAATCCTAGCACTCTGGGAGGCCGAGGCGGGCGGATTGCTCAAGGTCAGGAGTTCGAAACCAGCCTGAGCAAGAGTGAGACCTCGTCTCTCCTATAAATAGAAAGAAATTAATTGGCCAACTAAAAATACATAGAAAAAATTAGCTGGGCATGGTGGCGCATGCCTGTAGTCCCAGCTACTTGGGAGGCTGAGGCAGAAGGATCACTTGAGCCCAGGAGTTTGAGGTTGCTGTGAGCTAGGCTGAC
>CAUYRT010029520.1:0-30612 GCA_963574885.1 Lepilemur ruficaudatus
CCTCAAACTCCTGGGCTCAGGCAATCCTCCTGCCTCAGCCTCCCGAGTAGCTGGGACTACAGGCACGCACCACCATGCCTGGCTAATTTTTTCTATATATTTTTAATTGTCCAATTAATTTCTTTCTATTTTTAGTAGAGACACGGGGGTCTCGCTCTTGCTCAGGCTGGTTTCGAACTCCTGACCTTGAGCGATCCACCCGCCTCAGCCTCCCAAAGTGCTAGGATTACAGGCGTGAGCCACCGCGCCCGGCCGGTATCTTACCATGTTTTATGGATATCTCCGTGTTTTGTTATTTTTCACAATAAAAGAAAAGCTATCCTAAAGTTGGGGAAATTAGTACTGGTGGTTTGGAATAAAATTTCCAGCAGACTCCAAAACTGCTGGATACCAAATATTTCGGGTGGAAGCGAAACTGGCATGCTCAGGAAAATTACACAATGACTCAAAAGTACTCCTAGTCTTGCCAGAGAAAATCATGCAGAAAATGCATGTGAAAAGTTTGAACGAAATTGTTTCCTGAAATGCAAGTAAATAGAATCTTTATATCTAAATTATAATTCTATATGTAATGTAAAATGTAAATGTAACTAAATAATAAACTCATTATGATCATTAGATATGAGACAATGTTATCTATATGCCACAACTGCATAAATTGTAATTTGGCTAAAAAACTTTGGAGAGTGGAGAATCTTTTCGTCGAGAAAATGGTGATTACTATGTATTTGGAGCCACCTTGTGCATAGGTATATACAGTTTTCCAGAATTATAAAAGCTACAGTTTAGGATATGTCTTTCTTAAATGATGTATCTCAAAGACTTGTTAAATAAAAAAAAAGTCGTATCTTGAAATACCTTTACAAATCATCCATTTTTTCCCTTGCTCTCTTATGTAGAGCAGTAGAAGAGGGAAGAGTTTGATCTCCCTGAAGGAAAGATTAGCCCCAAAGACTTGGAGATAAAAAAAAAATAATAGAGTTGTCAAAAAGATTTCACTCTCCCCATGGTCTTGAGAGATATTTGTCAACTACTGTCAGAATGCCTTGTCATTCTAATGCTTTGCTCTTCCCCCAAAAACAAGGAGCTGCCAGCACTAAGGAACAAGAGCAATGGCTAGATGAAATCTGCACATTCTTAAATTATTATGCAAGAGGACAATATGACAGGATAAATCAGAGTTGGACAGGAAAAATCTAATGTTTGATGAGGAAACACTTATTGTGGGTCACTTGCATTATTTCAGAATAATGAGGCAGCGACAGAGAAAGGTGGTAAGTAAATTCACCTTATGGAACATGAAATTTTGAAAACATATTTATAATTCATGCAATGCCAAAGCATTTTAAGTCTTGGAACTGTTATAAACTATCTTATTTCACATGATGCCTTTGAAGACCAGTAAGAGCAAAAACAACAACAACAACAACCCATCACTGAGTTCACAAAACAATGTTTAGACAAGGGTGTTGTTTATTTGATAGTACAAATATAAATTGAGTATCCTGATGGTATATTTGGATAGCCTATTGTTAGGCTACCCTTCAGTGATATCCAGAGAAAAGTTCCTTCTGGGAATGATTATATGAAACTGATACCTTCCTATAGGACAATCAGTCACAAGGTGTGAACCTGATGTGAGAGCTCCTTGAGGCACCTACAAGGTTAATTGTGGGTATCATGGAAGCTCCCTGTCAAGGCTCTGTTTTACGTGCTATCAGCATGCATAGAACCTTCTGAAGACCACAATCACACAAGACACTGAAAGAACCACAGGTGAGCCCAAGAATAAGGAGAGATGTTTGACAGTAAGTAGAGCCTGGGGCTCCAAGAAGTCAAAAGACTAGATTGATAGGAAGCAGTGCCTAATATATAGCAGGTAGTTGATAAATATTTGTTGAATGAATGAAGTAGATTAGAGGGATGTCTAGGAGTGGGCCACCCAAGGTCAGAAATACACACAAATCCAAATATGCAGGGGTTCAGTTGGCTTCTAGGGATTGGGAAAATTCAAGAGGTCTTTCTATTCGCTTTAGAGAAGGGGAAGAAGATGGCTAGTTCATCCAAGAACAATGATGCAATTAGGCTGTGACTAGTACTAGGAGGTGGAATTTTCAAACATAAGCATTTTACCCTTTGGATTAAAAAAATCTCAGTGAGTTCCCACTTTTCACAGGAGAGAGTCCAAATCTTTACTCTGACTGTCTTTGGATAATTTCTCCCAGCAGCAGATTTTCATACAAGAATTCTAGTGCCTATCATTGGTTAAGGAAGTGCTTCCAAGAGAACTGGCCAGAGGAGGAGTAAGGAAGAACGCGATTTCAGGCCATGTCCTATTCTCAGCCTGACCCTGAGAGGAACAATGGAGCATAAATTGCATTGGAGTTTGTTCTATGTCAAGACAAGGAAAGTAGGGGCTGTGCTCCCCACTGTGGGCCACTCCAGGGGATGCCAACTCAGTTCTCAGTATAGCTGAGGTGGCTCCAATAGTCCAAGAGCAATCCTTTGAAGAAGGTCACCAATGCCAGCCATGAGCAGCAAAGCACACAGAAGCTGATGGACATATGCACAGAACTGTCAAAAGTGATGGGAAGGGATTGGGGAGGGGCAAAATATATGTCTGCTCCAACACTGACTTACAAAGCCAGCATGATCTAGCCCCCATCAACCTCTCCATCCTCATCTCTCCCCAAGCTCCCTGCATTAGCCAGGGTTCTCCCGAGAAACAGAATGAATATCATACATATATATATATATATGTATATGTATATATATATATATGTAAAGGAGGGAGATATTTAGTATAAGGAATTGGTACACATGATTAGGGAGGCTGACAAGTTCCATGATCTGCAAGCTGGAGACCCAGGAGAGCTAATGGTATAAGTTACAGTTTGAGAGCAGGAGAAGACAGGTGTCCCAGCTCCAGAAGAGGCAGAGAGAAAGAATTCTCCTACTCCTCCTTTTTGTCCTATTCAGGCCTACAATTGATTAAATGAGACCCAACCACATTGGGGAGGGCGATATCATATACTCATTCCAATGTCAATCTCATCCAGAAACACCTTCACAGGTATACCCAGAATAATATTTAACCAAATATCTGGGCACCCCGTGGCCCAGTCAAGATGACACGTAAAACCATTACACTCCCTTAGTCTCTGTACTTATGTCGCACAGGCTCAGTGCATGGAGTATGGGTGTATAGACGGAGCTCAGCCAAGAAGGAAGAATGGGATGCAGGCAAGGAGTGTTTAAATGCTGAATTCTGAAAGTGGTACCCTAGAAAGGCTATAATGACCTCATTCCAAATAAAAAGTTAATTTTTGTTTTATGGATTTTTTTTTTTTTTTAGTGAGTCTTGTCTTTAAAACACAGACTGCATACTGGAATTTTATTTTATTGAGCTTCAGAAAAATCAGAAGGAAAAGACAGAGGCCCTTTTGCTTTACAACATGCATTCTCAAAGAATGTTGCATCATCCTCAGGGTGGTGAAAACTGTGGGTTCTTTTGAGGGGAAGGGTGCAAACAATCTTACTCTTCATGTATAAAGCACAGATATATAGTACATAAACAGATCTATATCTACAGTATTAAAATTTCACAGGGGGATAATTAGGAATAAATGCCTAAAATGGCTCTGGAGAGAGGGGAACACAAATACTAATTTTAAAAATGTTGAGAAAGTTCTAAAAACCAGGTATCTAAAGCTAAAAGGGAGCACCTCCTCCATCTAATATCTTACAACAGACACCAGAAGACCCAGATGTTCACAACGGCTTAAATGTCACCCAGGGAGTTGGTGAAAGAACCTGGCATAGCCCAGGAATTTTTGACCCTAGACCAATGTGCGTTCCACATTTTTCACAAAAACAATTCATATATAGAGCCCAAGTCTCCACGTCTTTTTAACCCACCTTCCCCATAGAGGTAACACTTTGGGGAAAAAAGTAAATGATCCGCGTGGCCAAATTACACACCCTTGGGATCCCCTGGAAGAGCTATGACATCCTACCCTCTCAGTGGTGTGACAGGAAACAGTCAGAGAACACCCAGAGAGACTGTGACGTCAGGGCAAACGTTTCAGGAACAAAAGGAGTGCGGAACGTGGGGAAGAGGAGCAGGTAAGTATGGTACAGGAGATAAGCATTCTTTCTGACTCCTTCCCCACTCTTCATGCCTCAAGTTGCCTCTATTATTGTTTAAAATCCATCCAGAAAACTGAGCAGGTAGAACACATGAAAAAAGAACATCTAGCGACTGATAAGGAAGGTTTAATTTATTATCTCATAATTCAGTGACATTAGACTCAACCATGTGGTTATCAGCTTTACAATTTTCCCTAGGGTCTGTTTTATTCATTCACTCAGTCAGTCCTTTATTGAACACCTACTATGTGCCTGGCATCGTCCTAGACACGAACGTTAGCAGTGGGAAAGCATTAACGTTCATCAGCAAGACTCAGATTTGGCCCTAACTCCAGGCAAATTTAAAATTTCACAGCGGAGCTTAGTAAGATAGGTAGACAAACCTACATTTTAATTAAATTACCCTCTGTTCCATGGCTAGCCCGGGGGGAGCGTATCTTCTGACCGTGTGTGGGGGAAGCGGGCTGTGTGACATGCGCACATTCCCCTCTCTGCTGGCAGGTTTCTTAATCCATGTTTGAGGGCAGTCAGGACTAAATGAAATTATGGGGGAAAAATGGAAAATGCCAAAAAAAAAAAAAAGTTTTAATTGGCTTACTCTGATCTCCCTGCTGCGATTGTATCACCAAGTTGGCAGCTTGTTACTTGCGGTTGCTAGGCAACCCCGAGCGGTAAGGCGAATGTGTCAGCCTGTGTTTTCCATCTTGGTGTCTGAGTCTCCTGGCGTCTGGGGCTGAAGTCTGGTTCTACCTGACCCTCAACAGGGGTCTGGGACGCATTCAAGCAGCCCCCAGGATTAAGCCTCTGACCCACTGCTGAAAGCTGTCTCATGGGGAAGTAACTGATAAAACTTCAGCCCTTATTCAACAACTTAGCGCTCTAGCTGCAACCTCGCTGGCAAGACCCCCAAGGACCCTGTACAGGTGTTCCGAGCCCCTCAGATGCGTCAGCAGAACAGGTGTGAGGGCGGAGACAGGAGAAGCGGAATGTCTGCGTGCGCCTTCCCGGTTGTGCTACGCGTTCTTGGGATGCCGTCTCTCACACTCACACTCACAGAGCCCACAGAGTATGGGCTCTGCAGTCAGAACTGGGGCTGTCTGTCACATACAAGCTGTGTGACCTTAAGAATGTCCGTAGCCCCTCTCTGCCTCCGTTTCCTCACCTCTAAAGTGGAGATAACGCTACTTCTATCCTACGGTGCCGTTGAGCTTCTACTGAGAAAAATGTCATGTAAAACGTTCAGTGCAATGCCTGGCACAGAGTTAGGGCTCCACATTTTAGTAATTGTTTCTAGGCACCCATGAAACACTTTGAAGCATTCACAGAGTCCTGGAGATGGAAAGGAAGTTAGCTAGCAACTGCTGAACCACTTCATTCCTCGAGTCAGGAATCTGAGACTCAGAGAGTCAGAATGTTGTGCCCAAAGCCAGGTCACTGGTCCTGGAAACTGGGGGCTCAGGTGCCACCATGACACTTTACCAGAATGAGTGAAAACAAGCGTCCTCCTGTGCTCAACATGTCTTGCAGGCAATGGTACCAGCATGTATACTGGGTAACCAGAGAAGCACTCCATGGCCACAGCTACCCAGAAAACAGTCTGCTCATTCTGAGCAAGTATTACGTGCTTCAGCCAAGTCTGTGTCCCACAGAAGATGTCTAGCTATTTCCCTGGTGGCTGACAGAATAACTTGTCACCAGAAGACAATCCACCCTCTTCACCATGGCATCCAAGACTTTTCTTGGCCTGGCTACTGCTCCCACTTCAATCCAATTCCTCCCCTCTCCCCACTGACCCTCAGACATGCCACAGAGGCTCCTGCCTCTGGGCCTTTGCACGAGCTACTCCCTTTGCTTGGAACACAGATGTCAACATGGCTCCCTCCTTCACATGCTTCAAGTCATTGCTTAAAGAAGTGTATCTCCTCATTGAGGTCTCTCATGATTCTCCTACTTGATATTGCCATCCCTCCCTAAAGCACTCTTTCACCTCATCCCTGCTTTTTCTTTATGGGATCAGTCACCACCTGACACATTACCTATGTGCATGCGTGTGTGTGTATGTGTATTGTCTGTGTCCAGCACCCCCTTCCCACTACACCGTAAGCTCCATGAGCAAACAGACTTCTGTCTTTGGTTCACTGCTGTATTCCCAGTGCCTAGAACTGTGCCTGGCACACATTAGGTGCCTGATAAACATTTATCGAATATGTAGAAACCTGTGTCTGTGAGGTTCCCTCCGTCCTGCCCTTCCCCACGTTTGCTCTCCTAACTCCTACTCTCCCTTCCTGATGCAGCAATGAGTATCGCGTATTTTGAGACGTCTGTTCTCACCCCCTCAGGCTAGAATGGGGATCTTGCCACATGGGTCCATAGAATCCTGCACTTCCTTCCAGAAGAGCAGCCATCAAATTGTTACAACCACCTACTTACCTGGTCGCGCCAGAAGCTTGGCCTGTTCCACCACACGAGGAGTGATTAAATAAAAAGGAGTCTCCCTTTGACTAACTCTTCTGAATGGTTTTCAGAGACCAAGCTTTTCTGCCCCAAGCCCAGAGCCTCACACCCAGTCTTTCCCTCCAGATGGAGCCACTTGAGGGCAGGACCCACATGTCATCTGTCTTGATATTCCCGACACACAGCATCACTCCTGACACAGTGTAAGTTCACAACGCTGTTGCTCAGACGACAGCAGGTGTCCACTGAGTGCTCACTCTGAGCCATGAACTGGTCCATCAGCGTTTGTCAACCTTGGCACTCTTGACAGTTGGAACAGAACAACTCTTCGCTGTGGGGGGCTGTCCTGTGCTTTGCAGAATGTTGAGCAGCATCAGATCACATGCCGACTGTATACACACCGGTTGTGACAACCAAGACATCTTCAGACATTAACAAATGTCCCCAGGAGTCAAACTGCCCCAGTTGAGAACCACTGGTCTAAGTGTTTATTGTGGATTAATCCAATACAGCAATGCTATGAGGGGGTACTGCTATTGAATCTGTATTATAGATGAGCAAAGTAAGGCTCAAAGAGGTCAGGCAACTTGCTGAAAGTCACACAGCTAGGAAGTAGCAGGGTATGAACTGGGCAGTCTGGCTGCCACGTTCAGACAATTCACCACCTACGAATTAAGGTTGGGAGCTGGGTGGGGAATGGGGATGAAGACATGGGACTGATGGGTATTGAGTGTTTAATTACACCTGGGCACTATTCTAAGCCCTTATGTGAATTACCTTATTTAATTCCATCTAGCCTTTAACAGAGTCATTGTTATTGGCAACGTTGTGCAGAAGAGGAAACTGAGGCACAGAATGCATCTAGCTAATTAGAGGCTGAGCAGCCAGGACTCAAGCCCAGACAGTCTGACTCTAAAGCTCGTGGTGGTGGGAGATGGGGGCAATTCCTCCTCTGCTCCAAGTCTGTGCAAAGTCACGCTGCCCTTCACTCGGGTTTCCCTGCCAGGAAAGCCTTGGCACTGTCTCCACCTTCGCTCTAAAATAGCGTCCTTGCTACTCACACTCAATGAGCCTGACTCCCCGGGGCACCGAGCCCTGAGCGTCACAAACAGTGCTTTCATGTTCCAAGCAGTCTTACACACAAAGCCAGCTGCATGGGAGAAAGTGCCGGAGGCTTCCCCAGGGCCAGGACTTCCAAAGCGGGGTCAGTCTTTGTTTTCAACCAAACTGGGCTTAACAGAAATGCGGGAGGAGAGCCTAGGGGGGAGATCTTAGGGGTGTTTTCAGAACATTAAGAAAGTCTCCTCTTATAAGAAAATAAAGAACTATGAGGCACTTTTCCCAATTCCCTTTCTTCTAGCAGTTACCGTAGCAGAGACAGTTTGTGTTTCAGAGGCACCCCTGACATGATTGCCCCGATGTTTAAAATAATGATCAGATCATTTTCCCACAGCCATTTCATCCAATGAGCCCAAACAGGATTATTGAGAAATTGCAAGGTCTTGCAGAAAATATCTCTTCTGACCTTGGGCATTGTGAGTCGGGCTGGCTCACAGGAAACAAGATCCCCTTTCATGGTTAGAGATGACAGTTCTGCAGCCTCTTCTCCAAACAGGTGACCCCAAAGTGGCAGGAGAACCACTCTAAATGGACAATAATTTGTCACTTGTGCACCCAGACACAACTGCCCACTGCGCCCACATGAGCAGGAGGCATGGGACGGGACTGTTACAGCATGTCACTGCGCATCCCCACGGGGAAGCAACGTCAGCTTCTCTTAAGCAACACTCAGCTCCAGCAAGATGCAGAGAAAAAGGTTGTAACAGAGTACAATCAATTCTTCTTTTAAAGACTTTTTTTTTCCTTAAAAACACAGTTTGGTAAGTAGATGAGAATAGTGAAGACCATAAGAGAAAAGAAGAATGAGGGAAGATTCGCACTTCGGATACTGAAATGTATCCTGAAGCTATAATAATTACATTGATAAATATGTTTGGGCAAGAATTGGCAAAATGATCAATGAATCAAAATACATAGCTCCAAAACAAATAGTGTTCTTTTTCTCTCCCTCTCCCCGCTTCCTGCTACACACACACACACACACACACACACACACACACACACACGTACACAATAAACTTGGCATTGTAAATCAGTAGGGAGAGGAAGGTTCATCAGTATACACTCAGGAAAACAGAAACCACTGTAGGTATTTCAAACAGAGGGTAATCTAATACAGGGGACTGATTACAAATCTATAGAAAAACCAGAGGAACAAAAGGGAGAAAGCCGTGTCGCCCAGGGATTAACTCCTATAAGAAGCCACTACTTCCTCTAGGCCTAAAGAATTAAAATAGGTATTATCAAGAACCTAGGAGTCTGCATTCCTGCTGATGCTGTTGCCAGAAGCAGAAAAACAGCTTTTACATTTTCCCTGCCTGTTAATCCCACGTAACTGCCTCCATCGGTAGAACCTAACACCCAGACGCCCGGGAACTCCGGGCAATGCAGTTTTCAGGCTCTGGGCTATGGCAAGAGGGTGGGGTTTATATAAGGACAGGTGTGGGGATGAGATGCAACAGACAGTACCTGGCAAAGAGGATATATTTGATAATGCCACAGAAAGCAGTCAGTTAGCAACTGAGCAAAAACAAACATTTTCACTTCATGCTGTAAAGCAAAATAAATTCCAGGTGGTATAAAGGGTTAAACATATACATAAATACTCAAAGAGAGAAAAGGAAAAGAAAACAAAACGTAAGGACATGAGAAAAAATTTATGATTTAAGGGTGACAGAGAACTTTCTTGATATTGAAGCAGTAAAAGAGTTACAAAAGAAAAAATTCACATATTGGAATAAAAATAATTTGTAACAGTGAAGGAGATGACTAGGAACCAAATAATCTGGGAGGCATATGGTAATGTGTACACACACACACACACACACACACACGCTTAAACCTAACAGATTACCAAGTAAAGATGAACCTGTACGCACAGAAAGTCCCAGCAATTCCACTGGGGAAACACGTGCATACAATGGAATGCTATAATGTTAAGTCAGGAAATAGGATGTTAGTATACACACTAACAAGGATGAATCTCAATAATTTCAGGCGAAGTAAGCCACAGAAGGACATTTACAGTATGATCCCATTTACATCAAGCTCAAAAACAGAAGACAAACTTCGTTGTTCAAGGATGCATGGATGGGTGGTAAAACTATAAAGAAAATCAAGGAAATCATGACCACAAATGTCTAAATTGTGCTTACCTCTCAATAAAACAAGAGGGACATCCAAGCCACTTGTAAGGTAAAGAAACATTCTATTTCATAAGCTGGATGGCAGATAAATTAGTGTTTACTGTCTTATTACTAAATTCTACACACACATACTTCTGATGTATGTTACAATAAAACAGACAAAAAATACAGACATAAAGAACAATTCAAACCATGAGATAATATGAATGTTCAATAATACGATGGATCAAAGAACTGTAAATTTAAATAATAAAACAAATTGTTTAACAATCAAGTTAACAAAGATTCTAAATCTCATAATTCTCATTGTTAGCATGGGTGTAATGAAAAATCCTATTCTCTCGGTGGAAGTATAACTTAGTATATAAACATTTCAGGAAAGCAATTTGGCAACGTAGATCAGGAGATTTTAAAAATGTCCATGCCTTAGGGAAATGGCTTGAAACTCAGACAAAGTTTTTTATGTATGAAATCACGGTCATTTTAGTGTTTGTACAATGGTGAGAAATTTAGAAACAGTGTGGGAGTAAGTAAATCACGAAAGATACAATTAAACATTACACAGGATTTAATGATGATTACAAAGATTGTCATTATTATGGGGAAATGCCTATGTCATACTATTTAGTGAGAAAAGGCAAACTGCAAAACTTTATACCCAACATGATCTCATCTTTTAAAAAAAATCCAGAAAAACAAGCATCGTGGAAGAGAATACAATAAAATATCAACAGCTATTGTATTTGGGTGCCGATTACGGAATATTTGTGTTTCTTCATTTTTTCTATGTTTTGCAATTTCCTAAAATGAGCAGTTATTACTTTTATGGTAGGGAGGAAAGGGTGTGGAAACTTAATAAAAAATAAAAGTCCAATTGGACCCATGTTTTCTTTCTGCACAGTTGTGTTACATTACACTTCAGCTTTTAGCCTGGCGTTATTCCAAGAACATTCTCCTGCAGCAAGGAGACGGGAGGTTGAGTCCCTCCCAATGATCATTCTTCATTTCTATGCTGACTTACACAGTGATAGAGAAAGGGGAACTAAAGCCATCGTGTGTTGTCTTGGGTACCATGTTACTCCTATATACTATCCCCACGAGATAGAAAATATCATCCCCACCTTAACGTTGGAGAAACCAAGACCCAACAAGTGTAAGGCACTTGCTTGAGAGCACACAGTTAGCAAAAGACCAGGAGGTGTGTCTAATTCCTAAGTTGCTCCTCTAAACTCCCTTCCTTCCCTTTTGGTGGAGCCACTGAGTCAAGTGTCCTCTCACAGCCTTAATAACTTAGCTCAGAAATCAGTTGTCCTGGGCTGAACCACTGCCTCCGCTTACTACCGATGGAAATTTGGGTAATTTGTTTAAACTTCTCTGTGTCTCAGTTTCTGCATCAGTCTGGGAATAATAATGGTCAGTGTCTTCCTCATAAGATATGACACTTATAAAATGCCTAGAGTTCCTGGCACTCAGTAAAATTTAGCCAACATTGTTGTATCTAATGGGGTCTGAGCAAATGACGGGGACTGGCTTGAGGTCATTTACACTCTCACTCATCCAATGCCTCCGGTGGAATGGCATCAGAGATTATCTGGTCCAAGACACAATTTCACAGACCGGAACACTGCAGTCCAGAAAGATGAAGTAAGAAACCCAGACCACCCCATGTTAAGTGGTCAAGGGTCACCCTATTAGTGCGTGTCATTTCCATCACTGTGTACGGCTTCCCCTGCCCTCTGTGACCAACAGCAGGGAGGACGAGATGGCAACCTTGGTAAAAGAGTTATTTCCTTATGCACATACTATTCTTTATGGACATATTGTCATTTGATCACTCAACAACCCAGGGAGGTGGGCAGGCAGGTACTGTGAACAAGGAAACACCCTGGGAGAGTTTAGCTGTTTCTCCTTGGTCCCACAGGAAGCTGAGACAGGACCGCTGGAGCTCTTTGCACAACACGTGGTACCTCAGAGAGCTTTGTGTCTTTGCTGTATTAGATAACCAACTTCATACCTCTGCCCCTTATAGACAGGAAAGAGACTGGGCTGCTGGATATTCTCACCCTGCTGTCTCTCTTAAACCCATGCTACCAGCTATTATTCACTGGCATCTCAGGGGCAGGGAAGCAGCTTCCTCCAGCCCTTTGTTAGTGGGGCTGGTCTACTAAGTCTCTCTCCACAGGCCATGGGGCCAGCTGTGGGGGCTGTGACAGAGATTAGACCAGTGGGACAGAAGTGAAACCATGCTTCTCCCAACCCATCCCCTGCTACCTGCAGCCTTGAAGTTAAAATACCTGCCTTACTTATGCATTATGTTAACCTGTGATGCCTTCAGAAACCTGACAGTAACTGGAATTCTTGAGGGCTGCTGGAGGGGGTGTAAATTGATACAGCCTCTTTGGAAAAAGTCTGGCAATATCTACTAAGGCTAAGCCTATACCTACCCTATGACCCAGCAATTACACTCCCAGGTATATACCCAAGTGAAAGGACTGTTTATGTTCATCCAAAGACATAGATGAAAAGGTTTTATGACTGCTTTATTAATACAGGGAAAATTGCAAATGACCTAAATGCTTATCAGTAGGAAAGTAGATAAATAAATTACGGCAATATTCATCCAACGGAATTTTTTTTGAGACAGGGTCTCACTATGTTGCCCAGGCTAGTCTTGAACTCCTGGCCACAAGCAATCCTCCCACCTCAGCCTCCCAAAGTGCTAGGATTACAGGCATGAGCCACCATACCTGGACACTCAATGCAATTTTATATGGCAGTGAAAAATGACATGCTGCTTCATGCAACAGTATGGGTGAATCTCACAAATGCAGTGATGAAAAACTGAGATGGAGACAAAAGGAAACACACTGTATGATTCCATTTTTATATAAAGTTCAATATTAGGCAAAACTAATCGATGGTACTAAAAGTTGCATAGTGTGTATTGTTGAAAGGAGGCTTCTACTGATAACTTAGGGCAGTAAACTTAAACGGTGATAGAACTTTGTTCTGTATCTTGACCTTGAATGGTGGTTCTATGGGTGTGGCACACGTAAAAATTCATTAAGCTTTACACTTAAGAATTGTGTATTTTTCTCTGTAAATATCCAATATTTTACCAAAAAGAAAATCATGCTAGCTGCGTCACTAAGGATTCTTTCAGTAGGAACTCAGAATAATCCCCAAGCAAAAGCCAATAAGATAAGGTTATCTTTTCGAACAACCTGTGGATCCTATACATACCAAGTAGATTCTTCTTTCCCTAAGACCCAGTCCCAGGCTGGAACAAATCTCTCTTCTGTGAGGTGTCACTGGCATTGCACTCACTGAGCTCTGCTGTGTGTGTCTGTCTGCCCCTCAGACCGACCGCATGCATCAAGAGCAAGGCCTATGCATCCTTGCCCTCCTTTCCCTGGTACCTAGCAGACCGTGTGGCTTAGAGTAGACACGCAACATCTATTGATGGGACAGATGAGGGAGCAAGCACATGAAAGAATAAATGAACATGGCTCACACAACTATGATCTATGAACACAATCTCAAAGCTGCTGCTGTCCTGTGACTTCTGGAAGCATTTTTTTGGCAGCATGATAGAGACCAGTGGTTCTCAGCCTGGGGAAATTTTAGCCTTGCTTCCAGGGGCTATCTGGCAACATCCAGAGATATGTTTGGTTATCACAACTGGGGATGGGAGGTGATACTACTGTATTTGGGATGATGCTAAATATCCTACAATACATGGGAAGACCGTCCCCTCAACACATACACACACACACACACACACACACACACATCATCATCATCATCATCCTCCAACTCAAAGTTCAGAGACCCTGATATAGAGGAACAGGAACTAAACACAGGAAGAAAGACTTGAGTTCAAATGTCAACTAGCTACTTATTAGCCCTGTGACCCTGGGTAAAAGTTATGAAACCTTTCAGAGCTTTCTCCCTTGTACAAATAGGGCTGATGTCTACCTTAAAAGTAGTTGAGAGGATTAAATGAGCTAAGCTATGTAAGGTGCCTGGCTCAAAACAGGAGCCCAGTGAGACTTGGTTTCTTTCTCTTCTCTACTCTCGGTTTCTGATCCCCTTCCCTAGGGCCACCGATGGGCAGCTTTTAATAGGAGAAACAGCTGTCAATCATTCTTCCTCCTCTGCTTCAGAAGCAACTGCAGAGCAAGGCTGCCTGTGAAGAACGCACTTTACTTTCCAGGTGCACCAATACCTCCCGTTCCTAATGAAATGCATTATTAAAAGACGAAGTCAACATATTCAGAACTCAGGCCCGCACTGCATCCCAAGGTAATCTGCCATTCTGCCAGCATTGCAGGTGTCCTACAAGCCTGCCTCTGAAATACAGATTCTGATTTCCCCCACTTTCCCTTGCTTTTCTCTAAGCCTGCACAAACACACTGGGTTTCCGAGAGATGCAGAGCTGTGCCTCATACGATACTAGCACAGTGTGTTTAAGCGGCAGAGACATCGTAAAGAAAGTACCCAGCCTTGTTCTTTGCAAATGCGAAGTGGAATTTCCCACAGGGCTCAATCTAAGCCTTGCTACCCTTTATCCCACACCCCCTTCCCTTTATGTATTTATGAGAGTGACTGGCCCCCAGGCAGTTCAGACCTGGATGCTCGTGTGGACCGGTTATGATGAAGTTTCGCTGTCCTCGGTGCTGAAAAAGTTTCCAAGTTTCTCAGGCATTTCCATCACTCACGTTGGCCAAGGAATATTAGACAAGGCATTAATATATATGTTAACATTATTTTACAAAAATGTTAGGACATCATGCATTCTGCTCTGCTCCTTCCTCCTTCCACTTTGCAATGTATCTTGGAGATCTTTCCATATGGATACTCGAAAAGAACTTCCTTCCTCTTTAGTTGCTTAGTATTCCATCACAGGGCTTTAACAACATTTTTTTAGCCAGCAATCTATCCTCTGACAATGGGGCTGTTTCTAACCTTTTGCTATCTCAAATGACACTGCAATAATCTTGTGTATAGCAGTCTCATACATGCCATTATGTCCATATTATAAATTGCCAGAGGTAGGATTACTGAATCAAAGGCAAAGAGCAAAAAACACTTAACTGATTTCTCTGTTTTCTCTCTTGACTCCAACATTACATTTCTGAGGGCATGTTTTAAAAAATGTAAGTCACATTAGGTCACTCCCCAGTTCGAAGCCCTCTAATGGCTTTCCACAGCATACGTATGAGATTTAAATGCTTCGCGTCAGTTTCCAAAGTCTGCTTGCGTTGGACTTTGCCTACTCGCCCCGACAGGAGGCCCCGGAAGTTCTTTCTATTTCAAGAACACACCCGACTCTCCTTGCCTTGGCACTTGGTTCATCTCTCCACTTGGCACACTCTTCGACTAGATCTTCACTTTCTTCCCTCTCTACCTTGAGATCAGCTTCACATCACTTCTCGACGGAGACTTCCACGACACTCCGTATGAAGCCCTCCACCCTGCTCCTCCCTGCCGGCACTGTTTCAATATATCATTGCATTTTACTTTCTTTATACATGTCTTCATCTTTCTATCTCATGGTTCTAGATGAGTATCTGACAACAAATGTTTGTTGAATGAATAACTGTTAATATCCCAGTGCATTCGCTTCCACCATCTTTCCCAAAATGCATTTTTTAAATAGGTGGAATGATAACATGCATGCAATTTTCTGTCTTGGCTTTGTCATCTAGCATTATATTTAAGAATCTCTCCAGGAAATTAAAAATTCTTTGCAAACACCCTGTTTTATGAATTAGCATAGGGAGACAATAACTATTTTAAACATTCATTTTGTTAGATGTTTCAGTTGTTTATACATTTTTTTATAATTTGAATTAACACAACAACAAACATATTTAAGCACAAACATTTTGTCTGTAATCTGGAATGTTCCCTAAAACTAGATTTACTAAGTTAAGAGAGAGTAAGGTCTTCTTAAGCCACCAGATATTTTTATCAAATAGCTTGTCAGAGGATTGTAATAATTTATAACCTTCTAGCAGTAAATCATCCAATCCTCATCACCTTTAATGTTTTTTCATTATTTGCTCATTGAATGGGTAAAAATCATTCATTTTTAAAATTATTTTTTTTATAACTAATGAAGCTGAACTTTTTTTTAGTTCACTTTTGACTGATTAATAGCAACATTATATCAACACCCATTTCCATAGGCTTATGAAGAGTTTGGCTATATTAGAGCTCAGGCCATCAAGTAACCTGTGAATTCTCTGCAATGGCAAATTAATAAACAACCTTGTGGAATTACTACATAAGTAATGCTTGCTTTTCGCTTACTTTGGGGAAGGATGAACCTCCTTTAAGTGCAATTTCCAGGAAATGCATCAGGCTTCCCTGTTTTCCACATAGGATGTAATTTCTAGCATCGTTGCTACATCCTCCAAGAGTGAGGCATTTTAAAATCACTGACAGATATTCTGAAAGTTCCATCATGAAGGTTTGATATACTGGCTCATGTTTTGTATTTTCCTGAATGATACTTCTTAGAACCTACTATTAATTTTGATCATTTCCTTTTCCCCTCCCCTAGGAAGGAAGTCCACACTGTGTGAGTATCAGCAAAATAATACAACCTCTCTCCTGTAAAGTTCTGGCTGACCTTTAAGCTAATCTTAAAAATTTTCAACAAGCCTCTCCCAAAACTAGGCATTTTATCCAATGATATCAAATTAGCATGTTATAAGGGGTGCTGCTCAAATAGCCTACATTGATTCACAGATGACTTTAAAAATTCAGCGAGCCAAGAATCCCACATTATTGATTCATGCTAACAAAACGATGAAGCACAGCTAATCTTTACAACACATGCTGAGCAGAATGACATTTACAAATGCAGACAGACGGAAACCAACTGAACATTATTCTTTAAGGATTAAACTGATGGCTGCAATTAGACATAAAAAGGTGAGCAGTCTCACTGCTGGGAATCGGGACTTAGCCTCCTGGGTCTATGTCCAATTTGCCCTCCTCCTTGGTTAACCACGGTATCCCACTGTCCCACTGACTGGCTAGGTGAGTAGAGTTCCCCATAACTACTCAGGTTAAGTAAAGCGGTTTGTAAAGAATGGCATGCTACCACTTCGACTCGTCTCTTTGAATTTTAATAACAGCTGCGCTGAAAGGAGGCCGTGCTTAGAATTGTGGTAGTTTGATGCTATCACTGTGGAATACCAGATGAGCCCATGAAAGGGTTTGTCGGGACAGAATATGGATATATCCCTTCGTATCTGATTCTTTGTTGGAATTAGACACCATGAGTCTCTGGAAGCTTGGGAACTCTCAGAACCTAATTGTTAATTACACTCCTCTGTTTAAAGAAATACCTGGGCTTGACTCATAACTGCTAGTCCTAGGGAACAACGCTGTCTGCCATTTCTGAGTAGTTTCAAGATTAGGCTGATAAACATCACCCAAAGAACAGAAAATCAAGTTGATAACCTTCAAGATAACTCTTATAGTCTTAAAATTCATAATGACTCTGCTTATCAGCAAAGCAGGACCGTGATGGGGTGAGAAGTATTTTGCAGGCAACCGAAAGCACCCGTGCTGTGAAATTAAATTCTGTCCCAGCCACTTACTTACAACAGCGAGGGTTCAATACACGTTATTGTGCCCTAGTTTCCCCATCCTATCTAAACCCGGCAGGGTTATTTTGAGGCTCTCTTGGGATGGCTCAGGGAAGCTCCTCTGAAAGAGCCCACAGCACACAGTGCTAAGAGACCGCGGTCCACATGTGATTGTTTCTTGGCGCTCATTCTCTGTTCCTCATCTTTGCACAGCATCCTCATCCTTCCCTAATCCCCAAAATGCACTTGCATTTTGGAAACCAGCAAGAGCATATCCGAAGAAAAGCTCCAGGAGAAGGCAATTTTAGGGACACAGAATTAGCACTTCTATAGTAGTTATGATTTTGTTGTTGTTGTTGAAAGTGAGCAACGAACAAAAATCTTGAATTATACTGAGAAACGAAGGTAAAGTGTTGGTCACATAGAGCACAGGCATCGTTAAAAATGCATAAAATCTCCTTGGCAGGCTCAAGCTCAGGCTCGCCAGTTTTAAAATTCATAATTACTCAGTTTAAAACAGAGAGAGCATTCCCCAACTTTTGAAATATGACCTTCATGGAGTAAATCCCATCTCTTATCCTAATGGACTGTGGAATAGTGAGCAGCTAACTCTAACCTAACTCATCAAGCCTCAGTTTCCTCACCTGTACAATAGAGATAACGATGACGGTAAGTGTGACCAAAATCATGGCTCAAATGATGCCATCATGATTTACTTTCTCTCCATCTTCTAACCCTAACTTTCACTGTGCAAGCTTCCTCCTTAGGATCCTGTGTGGCTTCCACATTCCCCAGCCTTCCATGAGGTTAAAGTCTAGGTGAAATGTGGAAGCCTCCTGAAAAGTCCAGGTCTTTCTGCTTGGCCTGGGGAATGTGGGTGTTGATCAATGCCTGAGTGTCTTCTTCTGTCTAGAATCATGGCATCAACCCCTCCAAAACTGTGTGGATAGAAAGTGGAAGTGGTGGATACTCAAAGAAAATAGAAAGCTGTCACCAGAAAATTAAAAAAGGGATACAACAGAGGCAAAAAACCCACAATTGCTTGCCATGTTTGCCCAAATGAAAATTAATGGCAACACCATCTGTCAGTCATTCTTAACCCTGGTTGCAGATTAAAATCACCTGGGGAGCTTTATTTATTTTTTTTAAATAAAAAGGCCATCTGAACAAGGCAGATTTTTCCATCTTCTTAACAATATTCTATGTGATAGTAATGCACATTAAAGCTTGAGGAACAAAGTGCTGTGCACTTTTGTGTTTCAACATTTTGACCTATCTGCCGCTTTGTTTGTATTTAGCTCTAAGGCCACAACCACATGATTGTTGGGTTTGCTGTACTTAATTAGGTTTGTGGCACTTCTTTGGTTCCTATTAGTACTCCAACCTTCCTGGGCCATCCAAAGGATAGGTAGGCTTATTACACTTGGAAATCTCTTTTTAGGCTAGTCTTATTGACTTTTCCTGTCCCATAATTCTATTCAATTATTGGAGAAAAGGGGTTGAAAGTGGGTGAAAACCAGGTTCCCAGTGTTTCTGATAATTCCGAGGGTAAAATGTCCCTCTCAGAAAAGCTACCTAGGAGCCCCTGTGTAGCTGATTCCTTGGAGGTCTTTTTCAGAGAACACTTTTTTAATTTACTTACAAAATATACTTAAAATTCATAATATAATGCTAAACACTTTCAGCCTAGTTTAAGGGAAAGGGCAGTGCAAGAGAAATGACAATAACTACTTCTAGTGCCTTCTCTACCTCCTACTAGCTAATGGCCTTAGGCAGATTATGAAACCTTTCTGAGTCTCCTGTCTCATCTGTGAAATGAGGATAATGATACTTGCCTGAAGGTTGGGCACTGCTCCAGATTGTCCCTTGATAGCCCTTCCAACTCTGAGATCTGTGATTCCATTATTCTGTCAAGTCAACATATATCATAGTAATCACCATTTTTTGTTTCCATACCCCCAGTTTCTTTCTTTTCTGCTCCAATCTGTCATCTCCTTGCAATCATACATGCACACTTCTCCCTTATAACTATTTCTAGTAAAAATTAATTTAGAACATTCTTATCAGAGAAATTTACTTTCACCATAAGTGTAAAATATGCTTATATTTAAGATAATTAACCTGTCACAGTTAAAACACCATGTCTATTAATTATCTAGTTGAGTGGGTGCAGATGAAATAAATGGGTGTGGAGAAAAAGCCATACTTAGGAAATTTAATAGTAGCCACTTAATATAACTACCCACTGAGCTCATCTAAAAAGCCTGACAACAAAATGGTAAACTGGATCCTCACAGGCTTCACCTGCAGTGTAAACAGCTCAGCAAGTATCATTCGTGTGTATGAAATCTGTAAAATTCAATGAGCCGCTAGAACATGCAAACTGAATAGATAATTCCTCTAAATATTTACATATCAAAAGTGACTTAACCTCACATACATTTGCTGAGTGATTAAAAAAAAACCTCTGCACTGTTTTTATAGCCTTTAACATTTTCTAAAGTAGGGTAGTAGAAGTACAAGTTGCTTGTTAAACTACAGTGAAGCCTAAGTTACCACTTACACTTTGAAGAATTCTTGTTAAACATTTTCTGAATGGTGCACTTAAGCAGCTACCGTGGTACTATGCTTATAAAAGACTTTTTTGTATTTGTTTCTTGCTATATGTCATGGGCGCATGATGTATTTATTAAGAGTAGAAGCATTGGAATCAGACAGACCTGGATCTGAGTCCTGGCTTACTTACTAGCTGTGTAATATTGGGCAAATGTCTTGTTTTTTCATCTGCAATGATGTCAATAATACCTTCCTTGGGAGAATATTGAGGATTAAAGGTAACAGTGTATGTAAGTCATGCATTCATTCATTCTTTTAGTCAACAAATGTTTACTATGTGCCTTCTGCATGCCAGGCATGATGTAAGTGCTCAATATTTAGCAGGGCAACAGCCAGACAAGCCCCTGCCTTCACTGAGATACCATTCTGGTCCACTGTCACAGCCTCCTATCTTGTTGTAATAATAGTTGATGACAATTACTTTTATTGTTGTTATTATTATTTTTACTATTAAATGGATATTACTTTAATCCCAAATTAAACATGAAACCCCAAATACCATTAAACAATTTGTAGGTGCTTTGCCCATGTTGACATATTCCATACCCATGTGCAGCTTTTCCAAGTGCAGTTCTTATGTGAAAGGGCTAAATCCCCTTCATAGGTACAGACAAGCTAGACTGAAATTCATCAAAAGTAAGAATTTAAGATGAACTTTAAGATTCAAGTTGTACTGAGATTGTCCAGAAGAGCAGTCTAGGGTAATGCTTAAGAACACAAACTTTCTAGCCATTTGATTAGATTAGAATCAAAAGCTGACATTTTCTAGCTTAATGACCTTAGATAAATTACTTAATCTATCTCATTCTCAATTTTCTCACTTATAATATAGGAATAATAATAGTTCCCACCTCAAAGAGTTGCTGTAAATCTTAAATGAGTTAATTCATTTAAAGTCCTTAAAATAATAGCACAAGGTAAGAATTAAACAAGTGCTAAATAAATGCTGTCACTATAATAGTTGTTGTTATTAAAGATGCCACAAGGCAGTTAATAGCACGTGAGAGAAATGTGATATGGAATAACTGAAATGAACTTCCCTTGTATGGTACAGAGGGAGTGATTCAAAACCCTTTGCACGTGTGTATGTTTGGTTACCCTCTGCTGCATTTTCCAAATTACATTCCATAGGATGTTAATACATGTTATGTGGGGGAAAAAAAGAGTTCCATAATCCATAAATCTGAGCAGAGTTAAACAACTTTCAAAGTTGTTAATAGCTTTCTCACTGTAGAATTTGTTATTTAGTACACTGATGTTCAAGGTCAGTTTCTAAGAGGCAATACATTATTTCCCAAAATTATTTTGCCAGTCTTGAAGATTCAGTGTTAAAGGAAATAAAATTTGGGAAACAGTGATATTTGGAGAAAAAAAGTTTATCTTGCAATGGACATAAAGTATTATCCTCAATTTCCTCAACGGTAAAAAAAAAAAAAAAAAAAAAGGCAGCTTGAACTGGGAAAGTGATTTTGAAACCGGACAGAGGGAGATAGGTAAATGGAAAGGGTCTGGGCATGTGCTGCAACCAGTTCACACTGGCTTGTGAGGGTCAGAGTTACATTTTCAAGAATTTTGAGAGCCATTTTTTGGGGGGGTTGTTTTGTTTTGTTGAGACAGGGTCTTGCTCTGTCGCCCAGGCTAAAATACAGTGGTGTCATCATAGCTCACTGCAACCTCCAACTCCTGGGCTTAACCTTTGGAGTACCTGGGACTATAGCCAGGCGTCACCACACCCGGCTAATTTTTTTTTCCATTTTTTGTAGAGACAGGGTCTTGCTCTTGCTCAGGCTGGTCTTGAAGAGAGACAGTTTTCACACAAACCCATTATTTAAAAATAAAGTATATAAACTTACAGTTAAATACATATTGTTAAAAACAAACATATTCAAAAGTAATCACTTCATAAATATTTTACTACATTTTATTATCTATGTTCTTGAGGTTATTTATATCTATTTTGTCTGACTAGTGAAAATATTAGATAATGGTGTGGTACCACACATCTCTTCCCAACTCTGTGTTCAAAGACCGCACATTGGTAGCTTGGAATCAGCCACGGCAAGAGTATGCATACTAAGGAAATTGACAAATGTTAAGATCAGGGCTTGATTGATTGTTTTGTAGGTTGTGTAGACTTAAGAATGTGATAAAGAAAATGTTGATAATGCAGATTAAACTTTAAAAAGTATGTTACGTCTGTTGTGGTTATATTGGTAATAACAAAAAATTAAGAAAAGATCCTTTCAGTATTCAAAAGCTTTTATCTGATTCAGCAAAGAAGTCGCTGACACAATTTATTGACCAACGAGGTAAGGCTCTGATTTACATCTTCATTGCTTCGCTTTCATCTTGCTAATTAACGTAAATGAAAATATTAACTAACATTCGTGTCAGAACTAGTTGTAGGACTGACGGTTTAGAGAGAGGTTGTTAGGTGAAGGGCAGGAAAGTTGTTTTGGGAAGACAGGAATGTCATCAATACAAGTTATGTGAAGCAGTAGTGTGGTCATCTCCAGAAGTTATTTTATCCAGAAAAATATTCAATAATTTTGTTTTGTCACTCTTTGAAAGGCCAAGAGCAACAATAATCTGGAAAAGGTAAGGCTGTTCTTAAGGAGTTATTTTGGGGGCTGATAAGACATTCTGTTTCTCCTTCAGCATAACCCCCTATTCAGATCAAGTCAAATTTCCTTTATTTCCTTTGTGAGACTAGGCCAATTTTTCTGTCTGATGTTTTCCTCCAGTTGAAGAAATCATACTTTGGATTCAATAATATGGACCCACAGGAAAGAATATAGATTAAAAAATAAACTTATAGATCTAACTTAGAATGTTCAGTCTGGAGAGTAACTGAGAGATTGTTTGATCCATTGCAAATATTGGCCAAATTCACTTTCACTACATACTTTTATCAAATTGTACTTTCACTATATACTTTTACCTTTAGGAAGGTTAATGGACACCAGGGGGTTATCTTACTCTTTTCCTTTAGTTGCATTTAAATTTTTTCTTTATAAAAGATTAAAAGAAATCTAATAAAATATACTTATAAAGAGGGTATATGAAATTATTTTTAGCACTGTCTACCCTAACTTATTTATTTGGACAGAGAGACTTAAGCCCTATTTGGAGTTGAAATTTATTGATCATTAATACAGTGAAATGGTCTGTTTACGTAGCTTCAATCCTTTTGAGCACTAGTTGGAAGAATTTACATTCCATCTCTTACCATGCCCTCCAAACTCATTTGCCCACTTCTCTCTCACCCAGATATTTCGTACAGTTACTTCAATGTTCAAGTTTCAGACTCACCAGGGAGCCTCCCAAAGTTTGAGCCCACAACTATCATTTTGACTTACAGCTTTATTGATGACTGGTTTAACTCTGGGGAAATGGGGCACTCGTCTTCCGTCTTGCCACCCACATACCACCAACCCTAGCACATTCTCCCATTTTAGTGGTCTTTCATTTCCAATAATCTGTCTATGAAATGTGTAGCAATGCCTCTCTAAGGTATCCTCCAGCTTTCATTTTTATATTAATATGACAGAAGGTTAAACTTTTGTATTCTCCCAGCATGTTTCGCAACCCTGAACCCAGACTCTTTTATCTATAGGAAAGTACAGTTAATATTAGAGATTACCTGGTCTGGTACTTTCGAAGTGTGTTACACAGGTTATTGTTAGGCATTTGGCAGAAAAACGTTGCTTGACTGCAAGAATTCTGAGAGCCTTCATGTCCTAACAGAATTGTGATTTCCTAAAGGGTTAAAGAACAGCATTTTCCAAACATAGATGCTCATGGAAACTTTTTCCCTAAATACCCTTTGTGATCAATTTTCTATGGAATATGTTTTAGTAACTAATAACATCCTTATATTACAGAAGGGAAAAACAAGATCTAGAGAGTAGTAGTGACTTGCACAGAATCCCTCGGATATATATGGTAGAATGTAGATATATAGAATGTATACAGTAGACTAGAACCCTTGAGTTATTTTTCTCATTCCTAGGTTTTTAATAACTGTGTGTCTGCCTAGCCACACCCCTTTCTTGGTTCTTGTAATAATCAACTGTATAGCTAGTTCTTGTAATAATCAACCATGTATAGCTAGTGACCACGAAAAGGAAAAGGTACTACATTGTAGAATTTTGTTAATGGGACTCAGTACCATGTTCCTTACAATTTTACTAAGATATGTGATAAAAGTAGGGCCCCAATATGTCCCACAGTACTTTAGATAGTCCTAGTTTCCAAGAGTTTGCCTCATTTTTCCTCGATGAGGATGCTCATATCTTTCAGATTGTATTTTTCAATTTTGGGGGAGAGAAATCAAGTCCCTATAGAAAGAAGATACAGAAATTTAGTACTAACAAAAGGCAATCAACAAATTTCCTTAAGCACATACAATGTGCCAGGCACTGTGTGAGGCCCTAAAGTTAAAACCATGAACAACTCAAACACAATCCCTGGTGCCATGGAATTTACAGTGCAGGGAGGGAAACCCACTAGTGAACAGGCAACAATGCAATATGTAAGTATAGAGTGAATTGAAAGCACAAATGAGGGACCCAGATTTGCAAGGAAGGAGGTCAAGTAAAACTTAGGAGAGGAAGTGACGTTCAAGATATTTCCTAAACTATGAGCAGGAGTTCATAAGGCCAAGGCAAAAGGGGTTCAGCAAAAAGGATTCTAACCTAAAAGAACATCTTCAAAGGCCCTGAGATTAAAAAAAAACAGGACATGTTTGAGGAACTAAGAGTGTCTGGGCAGAAAGGATGAGAGATGCAGCTGCAGTGATAATGCTGCCAGTGAGGATGTCAAGTGTTGTACCGATGGGATGGGGAGCCACTGGAGGGTTTCAAGGAGAGGAGTTCTGCATTTAAAGGCGTACTGAGATGCTGCATGGAGAACTGATAAGAACTGAAAAAAATCAAGATGTAGACGGCTATTGCAATTACATTAGGAAGGCGTAATGAGGGCCTACGCTAAGGAACTAGCACTGCGGATGGGGAGAAGTGGAAAGAGTTTATGAGGTGAACTAACAGAACTTGGTGGTTGACATGTTGAGAGAAGTGAGACAAAGCACATCAAGGATGAGCTGGGTAGATGACAGACCATTTGCAGAATAAGAATGGCAGTGGGAACAGAACATTTGAAGAAGGGGAAAGAAGCATACGTTAACAGAAAGGTTAAGAGGACACTTATGATCGTATTTCTTACATTAGCATTTTATATAAACCAAATGCAAAATGTATATTAAAAATGCACTTATGCCTTGTGTTATATTGTCATACTACTGTTACACATCAATATCAAACATAATAGTAGAGAATTCTTTTAACATAAGTTAGTAAAATTAGAAAATGATCTTTGCTCCTCTCCTGGAAATTTATAGATTATTTCTAATCCTCAACTGCAGTGTATTATCCTGGCTCTCCTGGTTTTAAATATATATTTTGATATAATAAAAGAAAAACTAAAACTCCAAATTTATCAGGTAGAAGCAAATATAAATTGTGAGCTGTAGATGGACTAAAACTTGTCTTTTCAAAGGCATTGTGTGTTTTTGTTTCATACTTCCATATTGCTTTGTGTTCCTTTTAAAATCCTTTTCTTATAGTTGGTAAAAATCTCTCATGAGGAAATACCTACAATTATAGCAGCTGGTGTTTATAGCAAGTGACAAGACTGAATTAAAAAATTATTGTCTCCATTTCAGGATGGTTTATAAAAACAATAAAACGCTTTCAAGAAAGCACTAAATTTTATATGATGTCCAACTAAATTTGTGTTCTTATCTACTTGGAGTCACAGTACTAATCTTGGGATCAAAACTACCAACATGAAAAAGTGACTCCTAAAAACATGTGTAAAAGTTTAAACAGCTTATAGCAAAACATATTCTGAAAATAAATTATAAATTTAATGTGCCAACTAAACTGGCAAAAGTCTCAGGAATTTTCATGTAAGAATTCTAATAAATCACTAGCATTGAAAAATCAGTAAAAACTCTTACCCTTTATATTCAAAGAAGGGCAACAAAAACAATAGGAATCTATTTTTAGAAAGAAAATGTATATCCAAGATTAAAGAACTGCTGTTGTCTTTATCATAATTGTGTTTTGCTTATTTATTCCCATTTTGTTTTAAATACCATTTCACAATATTTATTACTTTCTTTAAATGAAAGTAGTAGAAGAAACTAAAGAAAGGAATTATTTTTAAATTTTTTTATTTTAATTATGGGTAAACAATAGTTGTACATATTTATAGGGTATATGTGATATTTTGATAAAGACATACAATGTATAATAATCAAATAAGGGTAATTGGGGTATCCATCACCTCAAGCATTTATCATTCGTGTTAGGATTTTGCTCTTTTAGTTATTTTGAAATATACCATAACTTACTGTTGACTATAGTCACTTTGTTATGCTATCAAATATTGTTCATTCCATTAACTATATAACTATATTTTTGTACCCATTAACCATCCTCATTTTATCCCCTGACCTCACTACCCTCCCCAGCTACCAGTAACCATCATTCTATTCTGTCTCCATGAGATCAATTTTTGTAATATTTAGCTCCCACATATGAGTGAGAACATGAGAAATTTATCTTTCTGTGCTTAGCTTATTTTACTTAACATAGTATTCTCAAGTTCCACCCATGTTGGAACTTCCAAATTACAAGGTTTCATTCATTTTTATGGTTGAATAATATTCCATTGTGATAGGTACCACAATTTCTTCATTCATTCATCTGTTGATGGATACTTAGGTTGATTCCAAATCTTGACTATTGTGAATAGTGCTGCAACAAACATGGGAGTGCATATATTTTTTTGATACACTGCTTTTCCCTCCTTTTGATATATATCCAGTAGTCAGATTGCTGAGTCATATGACAGTTCTATTTTCAGTTTTCTGAGGAACCTTCATACTGTTCTCCATAGTGGTTGCTAATTTACATTCCCACCAACAGCATAGGAGAGTTCCCCTTTCTCCACATCCTCACCAGCATTTGTTATTGCCTATCTTTTTGATAAAAGCCATTTTAACTGGGATGAGATGATATTTTATTTTAGTTTTGATTTCCATTTCTCTGATGGCTAATGATGTTGAGCATGTTTTCATATACCTATTGGCCATTTATATGTCTTCTTTTGAGAAATGTCTATTCAGATCCTTTGCCCATAATTAAATTGGGTTATTTGATTTTTTCCCTACCGAGTTGTTGAAGCTCCTGGTATATTCTAGTTATTAATCTCTTGTCAGATGGATAGCTTGAAAATATTTTCTTCCATTCTGTGTGTTGTCTCTTTACTTTGTTGATTGTTTCCTTTGCAGTGCAGAATCTTTTTAGCTTGATATGATCCCATTTAATCCCACTTGTCCAATTTTGCTTTGGTTGCCTGTGCCTTGGGGATATTACTCAAGAAGTACTTTCCCAGACCAATCTCTTGAAGCATTTTCCCAATGTTTTCTTTCAGTTTCATATTTTCAGGTCTTAGATTTAAGTCTTTAATCCGTTTTGATTTGATTTTTGTATATGGTGAAAGATAAGTGTCTAGTTTCATTCTTCTGCATATGGGTATTCAGTTTTCCCAGCACCACTTATTGAAGAGACTGTCCTTTCCCCACTGTATGTTCTTAGTGACTTTGTCAAAGATAAGTTCACAATAGATGTGTGGGTTTATTTCTGGGTTCTCTATTCTGTTCCATTGGTCTATGTGTCTGTTTTTATGCCAATATCATGCTGTTTTGGTTACTACAGCTCTGTAGTATAACTTGAAGTCAGGTGATTCCTCCAGTTTTGTTCCTTTTGCTCAGGACGGCTTTGGCTATTCTAGGTCTTTTGCAGTTATGTGTAGATCTTAGGATTATTTTTTGTATTTCTGTGAAGAATGTCATTGGCATATTGATGGGGATTGCATTGAATCTGTAGATTGCTTTTAGTAGTACAGACATTTGAACAATATTGCTTCTTCTAATCCATGGAATATTTTTCCATTTTTTTAATGTCCTCTTTAATTTCTTACATCCATGTTTTATAGTTTTCATTGTAGAGATCTTTTACTTCTTTAGTTAAGTTTATTCCTAGGTATTTTATTTTATTTGTAGCTATTGTAAATGGAATTACTTTTTTGGTTTCTTTTTCAGATTGTTTGCTGTTGACATATAGAAATGCTATTGATTTTTATATGTTGATTTTATATTGAAGAAAGGAATTCTTATTCACTTTATTCTAGTTTTATGGGAACTACCCTCATGTATATTACACGTGTTGTTGAATGGTAAGGAAAGTATTTTCCTGATTAGACTTCAGAAGTTAAGTGTACAAGCACAAGATGCCAAATGCCATGGAGTTTTATATCAACAGCCATAGGAAATTTTCTGCTTCTCTAGCCCTATGGAGTATGCACAGCTCATCCACTTACATTTATAAGTAATTGGCAAAATCAAAACTTAACTATAGGCTTGAAGACATTGAAGAGTATCCAAAGCAGCCAAGAGTAGAGGAGGCAGGGAGAAGAAAAGTACATTGCAGTGAGTCTATATTTGCTGCTACTTTTTCCTCTTGGGCATTTGCTGATTCACAGCTCAGTGCGCCAAAGCCAGAGAAAGTGGTGTTCTAAAGTCTGTGGCAGTCTCAATAGGCTAAAAGATAAAAAATTAGACTTCGGGGCTACAAAGATTAGTCATTACTTGGGACTAATATTCCCAAGAAAAGTGAGCCCCAAATCAGGCATGCATTTTATCTCTAAAACATTTGCCAATCTCTAAACTATGTGTTGGTGATAGGGAAGCAAAAAAAATGGAGTTCATCTCATGTCGAGGAGATATAGCCTGGTTAATACTCCAGGATTTTATTTAATAGCCTTAAAGTCTTAGTCCCAAGATATAAAGACATATAATACATAAATGTACCAATTTTCACAGATTGTGAAATATAGTCCCTAATCGAATCAAGGCATCTTACTGGCACTATATCTTCCTACAAAAAGAAAATCAAATTCTATCTGCAGAAAATTAACATCTCCAACAATTTTTCAGAGACAATGTCCAACATTCAATCCAAAATTAACAGGGATATCTGTCCAAAGATCAAATTACTGAAGCCCAAAAGCAAAAATAGGCCATGGAAATAGATCAATAAATAATACAGGTACTGAAGTTACAAAATACACACTTTAAAACAACTATGATTCATATTTTTAAGAAAAGAGATTTTTTTTAAATTGAGAATTTTACTAGAGAACTAGAATCTATTAAAAAACGGTAGACAATTTAAATTATATAACATAAAAATATGATAATCATAATTAAAATTCAAGTTGAAGAAATGGGTTACTACATAGACAGCAGAATACAGGAGCAATTACCTGGAATAGAGTGCAATAGAAAACACCCAAATTGGTGTCCAACAAAACAAAAGGAGGAAAAAATACAGAAAAGGACATAAGAGATATCTAGAACACAGAGAAAATACCTAACATATATGTAATTGTGGTCCCTAAAGGAGACGGAAAATACCAGGCAAAAGTTTTGCAAAACTGATGAAAATCACCAGAAATGTAGGGAACTCTTTATACCCCAAGCAGAATAACTATAAAGAAAGCTGTACTTATAAACATCATAATAAAACTACTGAAAGCCATAAACAAAGAAAGAAATCTTTGAAAAAGAGGAAAACGATACATTACCTTCAAAAGAATAACAAAAACCAACAACTGACTTTTCAGATTTTTCAGCAGAAATGTTGGAAACAAGAAGAAAAGAAAATGACATTCTTAAATTGCTCAAATAAAATAACTACCAACTTAGAATTCTTCATCTACAAAAACATTTTTTTAAATAAGGACAAAATGAAAATGTTCAGACAAATAAAAACCGAGAATTTTGTTGCTACTAATGAAATACTTAATGGGGTTCTTTAAGCAGAAGGAAAATTATTCCAGATGAAAGGTCGATCATGCGAGAAGGTATGAAGAACACAAGAAAGAACAGGTAAACCTAAATGAATATTAATTGTAAAAAACAGATAAAATAAAATTATTTCAAACTACAGCTTTCAGATTGAAAAACACTGCCTCAACCAGACATTTGAGTCATATTTGAGTTGTTTGGCTGTGATGGGGACAAGCACAGAATACTGTGTGAGGACAGAGCAAGGGCATCTGGATGCCTTGGAGACATAAGAAAGATTTTCCAGAGAAAGTAATGGATGTAAATGACTTCTGATTACACCCCTGTATAAGTTCTTTGCTCATAACAAATTGAATAGTCCAGTTTCTTATATATATCCTACCATTTATTCACTCAAGATGTTTGCTTACACTGTTTTCTCTGACTGAAGTGCAAACATCAGTCGCCTCTACCTCAGCTTCCAATCTTCATAGATTCAAATCTTTCAGGTTTAAATCTCAGTGCCTCTATCATTTGAAGGTTTCCTTGGTCATGTTCCACTGTCATCCCTGAAACCCCAACCCCAACTGTATGAATCTCTTTC